>JAXBDA010003054.1:0-37537 GCA_036023075.1 Gaultheria prostrata | reverse complement strand
TTTCATCATTATTCCTCCAAACACTACAACTTTTGCAAAATTCATTCCCCACATTTCTCCCAAACACTCCTCCTAAATTCAAAATACATTCTAACCATAATCCAAAAAGCCAAAAAATCAAAAAATTGAAAATGAGAAATTGAAAAGTAGGCTCCCAAACACCCCCAAACTCTCTTGCTGTTGCTGTTCTCATTTCCCAGCCGCCCTACCGAAATTCGTAGCCGGCAAAAAAGTTGGTTTATTACCATTTTTTTAAATAAATTAATGGCAATCGCCTTCAAGTTGATTAAAATTGTACTAGTACTTTAAAAAGATTGATATTAATAAAAAGTATATTCTTCCACCTCAGGATTAATCAGAAAGCTATGTAAAAAGTACATTCTTATAAAACAAATAAAACGAAATAAAAATGCATGAAAATATACGTTGTTTCGAGTAATAAATGATAACTTGGTTTGGTCTTCTCATGGAAAGAAAAGTTTTTTTTTTTTAAACCGATGGGAGAATGCTAGGGGTTAGTGGTTAAAATTACAATGGACGGGAGTCAAATATGTCTTTCATAAAGACTCGAACTCAAGACATTTCCCTTGCAAGAAGGTTATCGAACCAATCACACTAAAGTGGTGATTATGGGAGGAAAAGTTGACGCACTATGATTTCAGATGATTTGATCATTTTATTTTGTACGTAGAACTTAATATGTGCGTCATCCATCCAAAAATAAAAATTTATCTATGGTGTCAATTCGAACAATGGATGGTCAACGTCTATCCATCTCTTGTTTTTATAATAAACATGATTCGAGTCTTGATCGATTTGTGACCAGTTTACTGTTTACGAATATTTAGACCATTAAATTTTCTACAATGACTGGACAAATATTTACTCCGGTCCATTGTTCAAAGGAAAACCAAAATACTACCGGTTCCGACTATTCTATAGTAGTTGTGTGGAACCCATCTCAGAATCTTAAACAAATGATTAAACCGCTTTTTTTGTTTAAAATATTTTCTTGGAGTCATGTATAAAATAGCTAAGGCCCAGTTTTCCACTTGATTTTATCAGATTTTGATAAAATCAACTCTAGATTTTGGGTGAGTTTTCCACTTGATAAAATCAAATTTTATCTAGTTTGATTTTATCAAGTGGGGAAAAAGCGGTTTAAAATCTCAGATTTTTTTCCCCACTTGATTAAAATCTCAGATTTTTTTCCCCACTTGATAAAATCAAGAGTTGATAAATCTTGATAAAATCTGATTTTATCAAGTGGGAAACTCACCATTTATCAAATGAGGAAGAAAGTTGATAAAATCTCATATTTTTAGTGCAATAAAAATCTGAGATTTTATTAACTTTCTTCCTCATTTGATAAAATCAAGAGTTGATTTTATCTTTATCAAGTGGGAAACTTGGCCTAAATTCCTAGATCAATCTATTTAATTTTTTATCCTCCAAAATATATAAAGAAAAAATTCAATTAGTGAAATAAACCCTTACCCATATTCAATTCAGCTTAATTTTAGCTTAATTTGTACGACACCCTTAAGAAAAGTTTAAATGAAAGGTACTCATGGGTTGAATAATCTATGTGGGACCCAAGTTGACTGGAGGACAGAACTGTAATTTTGTGCAGCATTCGAGGACAGAACTGTAATAAATCCCAAGATATTTTCCCGCCGCAGCGCCAGTCCAACTACTCTCTGCAAAACCCTAGAAAATATCTCCCGTGTAGATTCCTCCAGTCAATCACGTGAAAGTGGGACCCACCCTAAGTATCCCCTCCCCTCTCCGCACTTTCACATCGGGGCCCACTCCAATCACGCCGCTCCAAGCCTTACCCTAACCACGGTTAACACACACACACACAGGAGCGCATTGCGCACACCGGTTAACGTAACCCAACCCTAGTTAACCCACCCCAATCCGTCCTATATAACCACCCCCTTCTCTAACCTAATTTCTTCGTGCTCTCTTTTACTCATCATACATTCTCTCTCTCTATATCTATATTTTTTCTGTAATGGCGGAGGTTGAGTACAGATGTTTCGTCGGAGGTCTGGCCTGGGCCACCGACGATCGGTCCCTCGAGAGGGCCTTTTCTCAGTACGGTGACGTCATTGAATCGAAGGTCCGTTACAGTTGTTAGATCGACGTCGCAATGATCGGATCACCGTCCGATTCCGGCTTTGTTGACTGATCCCTGATCTGTTACTCTGTTACTCTGTTACTATTTACTCTGTTCTCTCTTGTTACTATATGTTACTTTTATTGATCCCCTGAAACGGTACGTTCATCTTTGTTAAAAGAGAACATCCATCGCTTTTCAGTTTTGGTTCAATCATCACATACATATACGGATATAGATAGATATACTCTCTCCGTCATAATTTGTTTTTTTCCGATTACAAATCATCCAAATTTTGCAGATTTGTTACTTAAATTTTTTATTTTGATAATTTTTGTTTTGAAAAGAGAGAACAAATTTGACTGAGAGTGTAGATATAGGTAGATCTGTTTCGTATGTGGTAGATCTTTGTAGATCTGATCGATTTGTGTGATTTGATTTGGTTTTTACAGATCATCAACGATCGTGAAACTGGAAGGTCGAGGGGATTCGGATTTGTGACGTTCAAGGACGAGCAGTCGATGAAGGACGCTATCGAGGGGATGAACGGACAGGATCTTGACGGCCGTAACATCACCGTCAACGAGGCTCAGTCACGCGGAAGCGGTGGCGGTGGTGGTGGTGGAGGCGGATTCCGAAGTAGTGGAGGCGGCGGCGGCGGTGCACGTCGTGAAGGAGGTGGTTACGGTGGTAGCAGAGGAGGTAGCGGAGGGTATGGAAGTAGTGGTGGTGGTGGAGGTTATGGAGGCGGCGGCGGTGGTTATGGAGGTGGTGGCAGCAGGGATGGTGGTGGTGGTGGTTCCAGGTACTCCAGTAGGGGTGGTGATGGTGGTGGAAGCTGGAGGAGTTAGGTTTAGAATTTGAAAGATGGGGGTGGTATGGGTTATTATCTATAATTGAGTTTGGTGGTTTCTGTTTAGTTTTGTGTGGAGGGTTGGACCTGTCGTGGTTTTAGGATTCTCGTTTTTGGTACTTGTTAACTGTTCCTTTTTTTGACCTCTGGTTTCTCTGGGTTTCTGTTTTCGGATTATGTGAAAAAAAAAAAAAGAAGATTCAATGGATTAATGAAAGTAAATTAATTGGGACTTCAAATTGTGCTGTTTTGTTTTTCTTGGTATCTTCATGGGTATTTTATTAGCATTTTACAAAGTTATATTCTGGTCAGCGAACAATTGGAACAAGATGGTGATGAATTGATATATACCGATTCCATGACTGAGAGACTTTAGAAAGTAGATGAATTGAATACCATATTCGAGAGACTAGAACGTATAAAAAAATGACTGAAATTACTTTTGGGATGTTCCAAATTGCTAGTCCTCCTTTTTATTTTTGGGTGTCCCAAAATGTTTCATTTCTAAACATGGTTACTTTTCAATTTTACCTTTTAAAAATATTTTTTATATCTCAATTGGTTTGTTCATTATTTTTTATTTTATAACAATTTTTATGATGTTAGAAAATTTTGTATGATAAAATTAATTGATATCTATTAAACAAGATTCATATTGCATATGTTTTAAGTTTCACATAAACAAATAGCGCCACAAAATTGGTTATAATAATATTGACTGAACTTAGGATTAAAACAGAAAAAGCAATATAAATTTTTTACTATCCATTATCTCTAAAGAGGTAAGTAAATTGGAACGGAGGGAGTATCCAGAAGAGTCATGGCCGCAGTAAAATTTGGATCAAGCCGAGGAATAAGGGCCAAGAATGCGCACAATTTGGATCAAGCCGAGGAATAAGGGCCAAGAATGCGCACTCAATAATAGATGGGCGAATCATATGATGTTGCGAGACTACGCACCAGTCCCCTCACGTGCGACCAACTCCAAATGAGGCCCAGCAAGTCTTATTCCTTGTTGGCTCAGCTCATTGAGTAATGATACACCCTCATCCTTTCAGCAACACTCTACCACACCCTCATCCTTTCAGCAACACTCTACCACACCCTCGTCATTTTTGCAGCTCATTTGCCCCCGGTTGACCCAAATGGCCACCCTACTATGTCCCCGAAATCAACACAAGTGCAAACCAACCAGTAGAAATACAGATATGTTAATAAAATTTGAAATGCACAAATCACAATCAGAACTAGACGAGTAATTTTTACGTGATTCCTCTAAAATTGAGGTACATCTAGGACCAAAGCCCGATTTCTATATTAATATAGGTTTACAAGGAGACACGAAAAATTGAGGTACATCTAGGAGCGAAGTCCGACTTCAATATTAACATATAGGTTTACAAGGAGACACGAAAAACTCACTACTAACCTTGTATATCCAACCAATTCCAACACAAATAGAGGAAAGACCTCACCAAATTATATGAATGCCCTTCAACATAGCTGAATGAGAGAGCCCGGAATAGAGATAAATCAGCCCCAAAAAAATCAGCTCAAATATTGGCGCAAGTACGTAGAACAAAATCACTGAACTAAAGAGCTCCTTAAAACTGTCCCTCTCTCTCTAAAAAAGCTTTCCCCTCTTTTTGTCTCTCAAGCGGCGGCTAGGGTTTGGGGGGGGGGGGGGGGGGGGGGGTTGGCTGGCTGGTGCCTCTCCTCCCCTCCCCTACCTCTTCTCTCTCCTCCCCTTCTCCCCCATACCAGTGTGTCCTTCACTCCACACACTTGCTTGTTTTTTCGCGTTTTTCCTTGATCTTGGCAGTTCGGTATACGTCTTTACATAGATCTAGGTTCTTCAAGGTTCCGGCCGGCATGGTGAGGCAGCAGGTGGTTGGCTTGGTGGCTGGCGGCTGTTGGTGGTGGGCCAATAAAGGAGGAAGTCGAGGAAGGTTTTTTTTCTATATTTCTGGCGTTTTTCCGACGTCTTTTGCCGGCTGGTTTCCCCAGTCCGGTTTGATACCGATCTAGTATACCCAGATCTGGTGGGTTGTTGGTGGTGGGTAAATAAAGTCTCATTTTTTGGCTGTGTTTCTGGTCATCCGAGCAATTTCTATGCTCACCGTGATTCGCTTGGTCGGCCGACTCCGTCGATGTTTGTTTGCTGGGAATCCGATTCAGAGAGAACAGCGGAGTCAGAGTGTCGACAAATTAGCTTAAGTTAGTTGGCTTTGTTTGGTTGGTATTTCATATAAGTTTTAGGTTTGAATAGGATTGCGTAATTTTTTTCGCGTCAGATAAGTTGGCTTTTTTTTTTTCTCGTAATTTGCACCATCTTGTTCAAATTGTGCTGTTTTGTTTTCTTGGTATGTTCATGTGTATTTTATAACATTTTACAAAGTTATATTCTGGTCAGCGAACAATTGGAACAAGATGGTGATGAATTGATATATACCGATTCCATGATTGAGAGAGACTAGAAAGTAGATGAATTGAATACCCATTATTCGAGAGACTAGAAAGTATGAAAGGGACTGAAATTAGTGGAATAAATCAATAATGATACATACACATACTTTCAACCACACACCATCTCACATGTGGTGGAGCCCACATCATGTGGGACCCACAATGGGTCCCACCACATGTGAGAGAGTGTGTGGTTGAAAGTATGTGTATGTATCATTATTGGGAATAAATGGTACTTATCACGTGACAGAATACTTGTTAAATCTACCATCCACTCTCGAGCGGCGAGTAGATTCTGCTCGCTTTACGTCCAGGTCCAGAAAAATTGAAAAATTGAGGTTTACCTGTTTGGAGGTATTTTTGGATGAATAATCCGAACAGGTTATTGTGGGGGTGATTTGGCAACAAAAAAAAAAACTTATTTTTTGGTTTATTGGTTTATGTAGCAATAAACCAACATAAACCAATAAACTCCTTTGGTTCAAATTGTGGTTTATTCCACTGTTTAAAGAGAACTCATGTGGTTTATTTGTCAAACCACTGTGGTTTATTCCCCCCAAAAAACAACTCTTGTTTTTTTGCCAAACCACTATGGTTTATTCCCCCCAAATAAACCAAAAAACAAGTTTATTTTTTTTTGCCAAATCACCCCTGTATTGTTACAAATGTTCACAGAAATAGAGATAAATCAGCCCCAAAAAATCAGCTCAAATATTGGCGCAAGTACATAGAACGAAATCATTGAACTAAAGAGCTCCTTAAAACTTTCCCTCCCTCTAAAAACTTTCCCCTCTTTTTGTCTCTCCAGCGGCGGCTAGGGTTTGGGGCAATCTGGTATACGTCTTTGCGTAGATCTGGGTTCTTCAAGGTTCCGGCCGGCGTGGTGAGGCGGCAGGTGGTTGGCTCGGTGGCTGGCGGCTGTTGGTGGTGGGTCAATAAAGGAGGAAGTCGAGAAAGGTTTTTTTTCTGTATTTCTGGCGTTTTTCCGACGTCTTTTACCGGCTGGTTTCCCCAATCCGGTTTGATACCGATCTGGTATACCCAAATTTGTTGGGTTGTTGGTGGTGGGTAAATAAAGTCTCTTTTTTTGGCTGCGTTTCTGGTCATTAAGCAGTTTCTGTGCTCGCCATGGTCGCGTAGTCGGCCGACTCCGTCGATGTTTGTTTGCTGGGAATCCGATTCAGATCTAGACGACCCGTAAGGAGTTTCACTCTCTTTCCTCGACGACTCACACTAAACCCGACTTTGGTTCGGTCTGTCGGCACACCCGATCTGCATGCATCTTGTAGTATGTGTTAGCGAGCTTGAGGCTCATGTCTAGATGATTGAGAGTGCTTCTTACTTTGTACGTTATTGTTCTATGTTCTGTTTTGATGGGTTGTTTTCTTACTAGATCTTCATCGGTGTATGTTAGACGGAGTCGTTGTAAGTGCCGTTAGGCTTTTCTATGAATTCTCGGATTATGATCCAAAAAAAAAGAGCTCCTTCTTGACCAAGGAAGAATATTCTACTGATGCATACTTGTTTCCTTCTTTTTTCAAGTCCTGATGATACTTTCATTCTGCTTCCACGAGAAGCTAAGTAGTCACTCACAAAGACGTGCCAAAAAAATGTACTCCCTCCGTTCTAAATTGTTGGTCCCTTTTGGGCAGTCGTGACACTCAAACAATTGTCTATATTTCACAATCTATAACGCTTAATAGGATTTTAAAATTTTTGTTTAATAAGACTAATTGATATCTATCAAACAAGATCTATATTTGATATAAAAATAATATAAATTAGAAAATATAGACGATTTTTTAAGAGGTCTCAAATAGTGAAAAAAGACCAATATTTTGGAACGGAGGGAGTAGTAGAATATTATACGAAAATCTATCCAAACAAAATATCTTTTGGGCCAAACATTATTGGGCCTCCACAAATTCATCGAGGAGGGAAACCCCACAAAACTTTCCCATTAGAGTGGTGGAACCATGGAAGTTTGATCAAGATTTTACCTCCTGATGAGTTAAAGGAGAACAAACGGTTGATAAAGCCGGTACCAGACACATTTCACATTTTCTGAATTTGAGAACTAACCTGCTAGTTTTCTGCATTCTCATGTTCTCCTTCTGTAATTTAACTTCACAGCTGACATATATATTGCTAGCTTTCTCCTGCAGCACGATACAAACATGCATGAGATTCAGATTTCGCTGTGGCTGCGGCTATCTTCGAACATAAAATTAGGAATTGAAGCAAGTCCACCAACCAAATTCATGGTTTTGCATTGACATCTATTCTAATATATAAAGGGGAGCACCAGTTTGGTGTAATCCAATTTTGAAGTCTGTCACAAAAGTGTTTTCCACTCGTCTCAAACCAAAATACAAAATAATCTTTTCCGGGTCTACTCATAAAGTAACTGCCAAGGGTAAATGGTAAACTCTTCCCCTACAACTGCACTGTACACGTTGCCTACACATTTTCTTGACACACGGAAATAACTGCCAAAGGTGCACTTCTTTCACGGAAAAAACTGCCAAATGTGTACTGCATTTCTTTTGTTTATTCAAAAGATACTACACTGCACTTCTTCTCTTCTCTCACACATTCCCTCTTTACAAAACACCTGTTAGTTTCTTTTGTTTTTGAATTTACAATTCGTGTCCTCTTCTTCTCTATTTCACACAGGTACAAAATGAAAATGGCCCCTTCACTGCATTTGATTTGTCACTACAGTGTATATAGGTTGTGTGGAAACCAAGGCGAGACAGAGCCACAAAGGTGAGAGCCTTGCTCAGATTTCCTTATTTTGCAGAAAAAAAACCTACTCCAGCCTTGCGGTTCTTCTGCTTTTTTTCCGCAGGTGCAATGACCAATACTTCATCTCTCTCTTCTGTTTGTACAAAGACTGAAGAGAATAGGACAAGTCTCCCAATGGTACTGCAATTTTCGTGTTCAACTTTATTTGACCTTTATGCTTTTGTTTACTCGGCACTACTTATTTTTTTGCTTTCTTTTTTTGTTTTTGCTTGATCAAGAAAAAGAAAAGAAAAGAAGGGTAATGCACGTGCTCCAATTAGAGATAGGGGCTGGAAATTGGATTTGTGAAGACCTGGAAATTCATATTTATTTTTCGTAAATAACAATGGGATAATGTGATGAATTGAATAGAATGGCAAAATTGACTAAGTGTTGGTGTGTTGGTGAGATATATGTTGATTGTGGTGTGTTTGGTTTACACTAGCCACATTTGGACTTGATGTGTAATTATAAATATATGTATATGTGTGTGTGGTGAGAGAAGAGAGAGAAAACTCATCTCTTTCCCCCAAAATTCAGTCTTTTCCTCCCTCTCTCTCCTCCATAGCTCCCCAAGCTCATTTCTCCACCAATCCAAGCCAACCCTTAAGTTCCAACCTTAACCCCTTCACAAAAGCTTCCTAAAATTGCGTGCTCTACGCGTTGGTGTGCTCATTTCACCTAGGTGTTTGAAGATTTTTGCTTGGAATTTGGAGCTTGAGCTAGGGTTTCACCATTTGAGGTCTTTTCTTGTCAAATCCCAAGAGGTAGGGGAATCTCTATCAATTCTTAATGCAATATGTTGATTGTTTATGGGTATATCCCTACTTGTGTTTAAACCACTTTGGAAATGGAGAAAATGCCATATGAACCCAACCCATGAGTTCTACATTTTGTTCACTACTTGTTGTTGTTGTTGGATCCCAAATTGTTGGCCTAACTCACCTTCCAAAGTTCTCACAAAACCCTTGAATCAAAACCCATCAGAATCCCCCTTAAGTTGTGCAAAAATTTGGCTCGTAACCCAGGTGGATCGATCCACCTTTGCTAGTGGATCGATCCACTTGATTATTTTTTGGAACATAGGACTTTGGATCGGTCCACCTTTGCTAGTGGATCGATCCACTTGATTATTTTTGGGAACAGAGGACTTTGGATCGGTCCACCCTTGCTAGTGGATCGATCCACCTAGCACTTCTGGACCGATCCACCTTTGCTAGTGGATGGATCCACTTGGCACAAGTGGATGGATCCACCTTTGCTAGTGGATTGATCCACCTAGCCTTTTGTCGATAATTTTGACCCTTTTGGCCTTCGATCGAGTTACGTGCGTGCTATATCTATTCTTGTTGAATTGAAACACTTTGAGACACCTACCATAAATATCATGAAGAATGTTTGCTGAATTTTTAAGTTCCCTTGGGTCTCACGTGGCGAGTTTGACACTTAATGACGCGAGTTGACGATTATTGAACGAATTAGGATTTTTGAGCGTTGATTTGAGTTGAGCTATTGCATGGACACTTAAATGAATCGATTGAGCATGATATGGTATTAAATGGTGAAAAGATTGACACGGGGCCCGAAAGGGTATGCCCGGAGTGACACGGGGCCTTTATGGTATGCCCGGGGTATAAAGAATGATTTAAATGAATAATGTACATAATGAGGATGTGCTGGATTCATGCGAATTGTCGAATGCGTATCGGATACAACAGAGTGATTCTTAGTCCATATTCATAATTATTGAACCATGTGATGTCCATATCCCTTCTATATGGTTTCTTTGACCTTGTTATATGATTTCCCTTCTTGTCATACTTCATGAGCATCTCATTTCCATTCAGAATCGATAGATGTTTTCCTACTGGGCTAGTGAGCTCACCCTTATAATTTTCAGGTATTCAGCACAGAGAATCATGATGTGGTGTGTGGATGTGCATGCATGACAACTTTTGAAAGCTCATTGGACTAGTTAAAAGATCATCTTGAAATAGCTGTAATTTTTGGAAGAGATGAACTTATAACTTGTATTACTTTCGCTTTGATTAAAGACTTGTAAAGTGATAATGACTCATGTAATCATATTTGGGTGCGATAGATGGTTAAACCCTTATGTTTGACTTGAAATGTATTTGACTTTGACCGTGGATGGTGTTGACCTCCACATGGTTAATATACTATTTATGTTTATGAAAATTTGGGGTGTTACAGGATTTGTGTTAATTTTGAGAATGAAAATTTTGTGTATAAGTCAGTAGGACGGAAGGTGTAAAACAATGTCAACCCAACTACCGAAACACACATGATCAAACGATTAGTCAGAAGCTTTTGTGAACATTTTTTGTCAAAATTCGATTTGCATGCGCATCGCGAAGTTTGACTTGCATATCATGATTAAACGATAAGTCGGGTGCTTTTGTTCATACAATTTTTTCAAAATTCGACTTGCACATGCATTGCATGTGCTCCGGCCTTTAGTCACATGGAATAACCATAGAAGGCACAACAAAATGCTTGACCTTATCATCAGTCAGATGCCAGCGTTCCATCAGCCAATGGGCCAACTTGCCAAATCTAAGATTCTGTTTCCAAATCTAGACATTGAGGAAGAATATAGTTTTCGAAAATAGAAGAAGAGTTAAGGATGTGATCACTGTACTTCACACAACTTATACATTATTGAGGATCAGAATCTAATTTGTTTTAGATTTAATAGGTCCCCGGGAAGCATCCAATTGTGGGGATTTTGTCTTGGGTTAGGGACTGGAATTTATCAAATTTTAACGATCGGAACATTTAAGCTTAGTGTACGTTGCAGACATAACCAGGGAGTTTCTCTACTATCTATTCAGAGCAGAGTGCATGTTCCATAAGGTACATGGCACATGCCCTCTGCTGCTCTGCAGATAGATCCCATAGTTAACCGGGTTCATAACCAAATCCTTTAGTTTCACAAGGTAAACGGATAAAGTGCATGAAAAATTTCGTTACCTAAACAAGACATACTCAAACGCCTGACTACGTGAAACCTTAACGACTCAGAGTACCTGCAAAAGTCACACTATTTAGGACTCAAAAGATGTCCAAGATGAAAATTACAGATATAGGTGGAACTGTTTAAGAGATGGATTGTATGGACTTTAGCAGAAAAAATAACCACATTGTGAACGAAAATCTTCCTGTTGCATGCATTTACTTGTACATGCAAGGTCATTAACTCGGAAGTTACTATAGTACATTCCATAGCCTAATGCGTTAGTTTGTTCCAAGTAGTGGAAAATCCCTCCTCTGATGATAATCAGTAAGTAAGCTTTTGGAAGGAAAATCCTGAAAACAGCTTTTACGTTTTAAGACTATGAACCAAAGAGAGAAAAGAAACGTCGACTCAGAGAGACTGACAACACAACTGACAATGACAGGAGAATCTATGCCCCCACAATATCTTGGTAATGTCCACTGAATCTTCTAAACGTATCCGAGTGCCGGTGTAAGCATGTGGTACTCATTACAGTTTGAAGAATTCAATAACGATGGCTCAACAACCTGAAGCTAGAATTTCATTGGAACAGCCTCGAGGAAGGACAGTTGATTGGATGATACTCTAACCGGTTCATTCAAGTACTATCCCTGATATTAATACTTTGCATTTATTCCATAGCTTGTGTCTAATTCAGCACCATATCTCTTTCCTATTGATATATCCCACATATGTATTATCAACTTTCAAGGTACTCTCTGTGGCCAAAAAAATTTCCCTGGAAATCACAAGGGAAAGTAGATCCAATCATCTGCAAAAGACTAATATACCCAGGCAGGTTTGATTCAATTGGAAGGAATGTCTACCGCCTTGGTCCCTACTAGATGGAAGCCGATAAGAGATGTTGAACCCTTCTCTTCCTTGCAGCAAAATTCGACAATTAAAGGTTCTAATTTCCAATTTGCCCCTTTTTCGAAGGAATATTGCCACTAAAAAGCATATATGGTAACACAAGTGATAGGAAGGGCTTAACTTATATTATGAGGTATGAACATTAAAATGATCAGTTACTGCAGTTCTGCTTGAAACTTACCAACCTGTCCATGAGCAAAGAAAAGCCTTGGACCATTAAGACGCCAAGGTAGCCCAATTTCTCCAACTTGGAAGAAGGACCACCAGCCAGGCATAAAGACCTCAGAGGGAGGGAGAGAGGAGAATCCACACATGTTACTTTCCATACGAGATAGATAGGATGATAAGGATTCCACAAATCAGTAGGAAAGTGTATCTCAAATCTGAAATCACCTTCCTTTCGTACAGATTCCTAAAAAGTTGCAGAAGTAACTTTCAACCAATGATCACCACAAGCCGCATTAGCTTGTGCCGGTATCCCCATTGACATGACTTGTGCAACTTGATAATAAGGACCACAAGTGCTTTCAACTTTTTCAAATTTTGCTATGTTTAACAGACAAGAATAGTTAAAAGTAGCGCACACCGAAAAATTTAAACAGGAATTCTCACCAAATCAGCACATGTTTAAGATTATGAGAAAGAAAAGGCCCAATCTTACGTGGAAAAGATTGTTTCCATATACGGAACGACAACAGTAACCAAAACGTGGTGCATCTCAAGTCATAAATTGTAGTACGATATGGAGTAGACTTCTACAGAATCCAACAATACTTTTACTTGTCCCTGGAGATTAAAAAGTGAAACAATGTTATGTCGAGTTTAAACTATTCATGCGAAAAACATTTCGAGGATCGTTATGACTGGTATTTTATATTTTTCTCCTGCCAAAGGTCCACTTCCTTTAAAATTAGTATCTCTGTTTTCTATCTTTTCTCTTAGGAAACTGTTAGAGAACTGGATAGGAAGAAGTTTGGGATCCCTTTGGATCGTTAACTTAATCATTTTGCAACGAAGACGTACTATGCTTTCGAATTTGCTTGAATAGGAGATTTGCTAGGTTCTACCAATATGGGATTGGCCAAATGGGTTGAAATCTTGTTCTCTCATCCATGTAGATGTATGAGCAAAGTTTCATTGACAGTAGCACTATCATAAACCAGTTACCTTAAATTATGAAAGAGAAAGAATGACAAGAGGCTCTCTACGTGCCATTCTCATCTTTTTAGATACTCGTATTCATATTCATGGATCTTATGGACTCAAAATTCAAATGGAGTCTACTTGCAAGATTTTATTTGATGCGAGGCCCACAAGTCGGTGCTAGCCGACACCACTTGCAGTCTAAAGCCAGATGGTATCGCGCCACCAACCCTCTAAAATTTGATTCTCTTAAAGAGATCTCAATACCATCCCGACAGATATTTTGGTTCCCCCTAAGCAATTGTTCCTTGCCTCCATCCAGATACTTATCCAGAGAGCATCTTTGGATTTGTTCAGAAAACAAAAATCCCAGGTTCACAATCTTTTGTTTATGAATCAGAGACTATCTATTAGCAAGGGAAAGAAGAACTTGAAAACTTCATCAAGTTAAAATAAATAAATAATAAAAAAAGAAAGAAAAAGAAAAAGAAATCATGGAGATAACCTATGACCTATCCTAGACTCTTTTCATTCAATTTCCTATTGTTGGCTCAGTTCCTAGCCTACAAATTAAGTACATTTGATGCGCCACTAAATTACATAATCCTGGACGAAAGAGCTCCGGTGGAAATGGCCTTCCTAAGCAACTTCATATCACGAGCCATAAATACAAGAGCCAAGTGAAGGGGAGATAAGGAACAAGAAGCCTTCGTCAAAAGGACGCCAGAACCTATTATATTCACTGGTGACCTCTTAAACCAGTTATTCTCTAAAAGATTCTAAGGTAAAGTCCAACAGAAGAGAGAAAAATCATCCAAGTGGACCAACTGGACTTTTGCATGAGGGCAAATAAAAGATCACTTTAAATTTCAATGACTGAACTTTATTTCACAAGGTATATCATCATGAAAAACAAGTGAAGAACCGAACAGATATAAGGGCAATGAATTGCCAAACCATACGTTCATCCAAGAATCAATATGAGTAAAACCAAGGTGTTAGTGATTTTTGCTTGAAAGACGACTGAGAGTGTAAACTGTAAGGAATGTTTTCTACTATCTACGCTATAATCGACTCATATCACAGAACAAGTTGCAAAGTCACAAGTCAATTTTCATGGTTTCAAAACACTATCCTGAAGTAAACGCTAAGGATAAAGAAAACAAAATCGTCAACAGATTTGCTTGCTATACATACTACTAGATACTGTTTTTCTTAAAATCGTTATTGATGACAGCATTTATTAGGGCTATGTCTTTAAACTAATACCCACAAGGGCCACAATACTAAAAAGTGATCAACCAACTGTGGTTAGCCCAGTTTCCCAAACCCTGCCGCGCTGCTTATTAGACCTTGTGTTCCATTCAATTGGGATAGATACTTGCATTGCCTGGTATCTCATATTCTAATTAACAGGCCAGACTAGGAAGTAGGAATAGAAATATCATTCAACTTGGATGAAAGTAGAATTTATGGAGATTAAAAAAGACATCCTTAACCTAAAGTTTAGAATCTATTTAAGTTTTAAAATGTTCTGATAATAGCACAGTCAGAAAAATCCCAGGGAAATGGATGGACAGGAGACTTTTGTGCCCAAGTGACCAAACACAAATCAGAGTGGAGTACATGGTCAGAACTGGCAAAGAGTAGGTAATCAAAGTTGACCTTTCATTGGAGAAAAAAACACAACATAATAATTGTACGGACTCAGATGGCCAGGGTAAAAGGATTGGAATGTTGTTCAGGAGAGGATCACATATAAGGTCACCTGATAGAACACTAAAATCTACTTTTGGTACACCACCCTTAAACAAATAAGACTGGATTGTGGCACCCTCGTGAAAGTATTTGTACGGTCATTGGATTTGGGCCCACTTGATTCCAGAGAAGATGATAGTCATCTGATTAAAACAGTGATGGTTCAGGGTAGTCTGAATAAAATAGTCACAGACAAGTTGTGGCTTGCAGTATGCTTATCTTCTAAGGGTCTAGATCACTGTAAATTTCAGCCAATTAGATTGTCACATTTGGCCCGAACTAATGACTTTTATAGTTGAAGTAATAGTTGGAACCTTGAGGATTAAAGGAAAGATTAGTATTTTTAATTTTTTATTCCTTACTCTCCAATTAAGTTACTCCAGAGACTAGGCCCGGTAAAAACCTGATAATTAAGCCGCAGATGACAATTGCGTGTGTTGAATGTGAGACGGGGAATACATAATGCTAGGTTTGTGCGAAGCCCTGGCACCTAATCTTGGCATAATAAAAAGAAAAAGAGTTCAAAACCTACAAACCACGTGAATTATTTTGGGTATGCTAGGTTAACAGATTAAAGATGGAAGATGAAAATTCAACAAAGCATAAGAGACCTTTTTTGTTTGCTCATGACTCCTGATCTTTTACTTTCTGTTTACTGAACTGCTAATGGGTTATTCAAGTATAAGAACGTTCTTTACATCTTATGAAAGCGTATCTCACCGGCTATGACATCTACGAATAAGAATGAAAAGAACATATAACTTTTATATGGTATAAAGGGAAGGATTAAAAGTTTGGGTGATACTGATTCTTCCACCATGTTGTTGTCCTTCTTTGTCCTGCTTCAATTTGTGGTTCTAAGGGAGACAAATCGTTCTCAAAAAATTTGCAACTTTCCTAGGCCAACTGGCGTAGACCCCACCTCACCCCCTCCATTCTTGGAGATTATAAAGAGCAGCCATTGCCACCTCTTTGCACATATCAGCTCTTGACTTGAGTCTTCCCTTTTGACTCTCTTCACCCTTCTCTCACAATTTTCTGCCTTTCAGGCTTCAGCTTTTCCAATCCATTTCTACACCTTTTCACCTTGGATTCACAAATTCTTCTAGACCCTTACATTAAAATCATAAATAGAAACTATATATTTTGGTGTTCCTTCTCACTCTACCAAAAGATATGGCATCAATGTCTACCCATGGTTCTTGGACTGCTAAGGAGAACAAAGCCTTTGAAAAGGCCCTGGCTGTGTATGACAGAGACACCCCCGACCGTTGGCAAAATATTGCCAGGGCTGTGGGCGGAAAAACAGCAGAGGAAGTGAAGAGGCATTACGAGATCCTTGTGGAGGACGTCAAGCATATCGAGCAGGGCCAAGTTCCCTATCCAAACTACAGGAACTCTGGAAGAAACAAGTGAAGATGAACCAAGGTAGTTTGCCACAAGTCTCTACTCTAGTAGAATGGAGTGACCCATGAAATATAACTATCACCTTCTATATTGATTTCATCTTCCTCCTTTAACTTTCTCCGCAAAACTCTTAACATGTACTATTACGGAGCGTGCTACACAACCTAATAATTTACGTCAACTTTTTTTACTCGTATCTATTGTTAGTATCATATTATCCAAGGGAGAATCATTTAAAATATGAAGTGTCATTATACTACACAACACTCAATGAGTGAACACATTTTGTAAAATGGGATAGTTTGCACTGTATTTCCATTTTCAAAAAACCCTTAAAATTGGTCCCCAGCCCATTATTCCTTCCAAAAACTACTAGTTTAATGACTTCTCTCAAAGTTTACATTCTTGCTCAAGCCTTCTATTTTTTGATAACTTGCTATCCAGCCAAATGGACCAACTAAATTCCATTTTGATTGCATACATTCTTTATTGCCGTTTCAATCTGTCGAGGTTCTCCCCGCGTAACACTCAGCACTACAAACTCTATATCATCACCCGTAATTGATAGTTCAACATTCAACATATGAACAAAAAGTATACAAGTACCTAGATCTCCAATACTGTATTGTTGTGGCCTTTGTGGTCTATTATTCCTCCAAATGGAAAAATCCACCGGCATTTATTTGTAATTTCCAAAAGGCCACTGCAACATAATTCTAGACTGATTACGTGTGCATAGAAAACATCACAAATCATTTACCCAGCAAAATTACAAGAAACTACTTTTTCTCTTCTATATCTTGGTGTTGCACTTTGACGTGGCTTTGAATTGTTTGATTTTAACCAATCTTCAGTTCTTCACTATTGATTGCATCAGCAAGTTGTCCATCGATCACGAATGTTCGTAATGTCCGATAGTAACAAACATTTACTTGTGTATTCGCGCGTAACATCAAAGAACAGTTCAAGCTGATGAAATTTCCTTTTTCCTAATTTGCAGGATCAAGAATCTGAAGCTCCGGCGAACTACAATAACGATTCTAGCATAATGCTTCTCTATACAACTAAGTAATTGAGGAATCGTAGCTCAGTGATTCTTCTCTCTGTTATCGTAATGTTTTTCGATTCCACCTAATCATCCGTTTGTCTTCTTAATTTGTAGTGTTTTCCCAGGCCAGAAAAATAAACCGATGTAATCAGTTCTCTATCAAGTGGAATATATATGTGTTTATGTGTTCAAATTAACAGATTGTCTCTTCACGAAATTGAAACTGAAAGCAAAATCATAAATGCGACGAAAGAAATTCAATACAGAGATCAATGTCGAACTGATTCAGGATTTAAAGAGCTCTGACCTTGACGATCGATGCTCGGAAATTGAATCCTCTCGAATCCTGGGAGCGAAACTGAGATTCGGGAGATCGATGATAGATGTAATTTCAGATAACACAGACGCTCTATCAATGGCGGGAAAATGAGTTCGAGGCGGCGCGAAATTTTCTTTTTGTACCACGTGAATCGAGTACAAATTTGTTCAACTTCGTCGGTGATCAAAACACTCATTCTGATTGGTGGAAAAAATATGGAGTCCACGGAATCACATCACATTCTTTGTAAGCATGTCATCACTTTGTTTTGGTGAACCTCGCACATTTTCCACTAATTAGAGTGAGGGTTTTGAGTCAATCCTCGTTGTGCGCTTTCATTCTTAATCTTCACTTCCCCGAATTTGAGAAGACTATGATATTTTTGAAAGATGTTTTCCTAATTGTCCGATGCCCTTCCCCGCTCATTACAAAAACGAGCGCATTATGTGACTTAGGTAGTTATATTTGTAGTAATAAACTTTTTTGAGGTCGACTTGTTATGAAGCAAACTAAGCTTAAATATTTGGGTCTTGTTAATATGTGCCCTTGGGGCATATGATAAAGAGTGTATTAACTCTTCCATCTAACTGTTTTTGTATGGGGAATTTAAGTTTAAAATCACACTCTTTAACTCCTTCATTAATTCATTTTGAAAGAATAACCTTTTTATTTTATGGACAAAATTACCCATCATTTACTGTCAGGCGCTTCCCCAAACAACCATTGTATAACTTCAACTAATTCAATCTTGAGCACCGACTCAATCAATGTAATATTAAAATTCAATGCACCAAAATGTTATCCTTCTGGCCACTTGCACATAAAAATTCGATGCAATATTAAAAGAAAGTAGTATCAGTTTCTTTTCTTCTTCTTTTTTAAATAGAAAACACAATATTTGAAATAAAAGTCATTAGATTAGCCAAAAAAAATCTTTCATAAGATGGAAATCCTCATCAAAATCATATATGCTTCTCCGAAAAGCATTCATCTAGTATTTCAAACCCATGTCGATTGGCATAATTTTTGTAGAAGATGAATGCCTCCTCTTCACTAAGAAAACATAGTCCAACAAAATGCTCAAACACATTTTTTGTTGAATTTTCATCTTCATAATCCTCAATATCTACTCTGTCATCGAGTGGATATTCATCCGAAGCAACAATTATTGCTCCGCTTTTAACAAAAACCTCCTCCATTGATGCTAAATAGAAGATCAGAAAATATAAATATTGGAAGTAATAATAACAAAAAAAAAATGTTGGGAAATCATTAGAAGAGTAGTACCATCTGCAGTGAATTCATTTAAATCAAAAGAGCATTTGAAATCAACCCTTCAGCCATCAATTGCTTCTAGTTACTTTGTGTACTCTTGTTACTACAACATTTGGTACTTCGTGTATTCTTTCTTGTTACTGCCCTACATGGGTATTTATAAAGAAAAAGAGCTTTGTTGAATGTCAAAAGTCTATCACATGGAAAGAGGAAAAAAATGGAGGGAGAAAACGTGGGTTAATTGGAGGGAGTAAAAATGAAAAAAATGGAGGGAGAAAAAGGTGTGTTGGAGGGAAAAATAAAAGGGTATTTTGGTCTCTACAAAAAGAACGTTTTTCTTTATCCAATACATCAACTACTTCTACAATTTTCTATCTAATCTAAGTGGGTGTAATTAATCTCATTTAATGAACACTAACATATGCCTTGGGGGCATATTTTAACAAAAGCCTAAATATTTTTTTGAACCTCTTAATCTTAAAAACATAATTCAAACAAGCTACTTTTTCGAGTTATGACATTTAAAAAATTCACCTACTCAATATCGGTTTGATTGGCTCACTACATAATAAGCTACGCTTCAACATAATTTCTACATTAAATTCGTAAATTGAACTTAAACTGTTAAACAATAACACACCGTTTCATTAACCCTATCGTACAATGTCAAGACATCAAGGACAAAATAAGGATGATTTTCCGGCTTGCAATAAAAGCAAGCAAAATTAGGTTTAGTTTGTTCAACCACCTCTCGCAGCTGCACATGCCTTTTGGGCGAGCAATTTTTCAGTACTGACAAGATACCACGTGGTACCATCTCGGCGCATCTTGGCTGTCCATTTTGACTTCGGACGGTCCGGATTTGGAAAGAGAAAAATGAGAGAGAAAGAGGAGAGATGGTGTTTTAATATCGGCGGTCCAACACACTTTTCGGCGGCCCAAATGAAACGTTTGAGTACCACGTAGATAGAGGCGACGCCACATTCAACACAGTGGGGTCACCTGACCCCACGGAGGAAAAATAATCCACTACTATTGTACTACAATTTTGGAGTTGATAAGTAATTGAACCCAGCAAAATGTAGTATTGACCCCACTTCCGAAACTAGCCAACAACATTCCGTCCCATTCTCTGACTCTTTGCTTTGGCGGTCTCTCTCACAAAATATAGTATAAATGTTGTAGCTTCCAATTATTACTACAAAGGCTTGTTTTTGTTTGAATTTCATAATTTGTAATTCGTAATTCAATAATCGTACACATGTTGGTGATGGAATACTTGGACTTGGAATTACAATTTGTTTTATAAAGATGACATTAATAATCAAGGTATTCCTTTGTTTTTTGAGGTATGTATTATACAAATAATATCTATGTTCCAAGTTAAAAGAGGTTCTTATTAGTATTGTGTATTTTAGGTGAAATTTATTAAAATTTTAGTCATGGGTTCGAATGAATTTTTATGCATAGGGTTTTGCTTAAATTTTGAGTTTGAGAATCGTAACAGTAACTAAGAGCAGAAGAGGCTCTTATAAGATTTTCTAGTTTTTTTTTTTTTTTTCAAAATGTGAGCACATTTTTTCAAAGAAGACTATCTATAATGAAAAATTCATCTTTATTAGAAATACTATTCTAGAAACCGTGCTAAAAAAAAGTCATGCCAATTTGAACCGTTTTCTTTCCACTACTGTTCGACTAAAGGAAACATCGCAATTTTAGTTTGTGAATGACCCCACAACTAAAATTTCCTGGAGTCGCCACTGCCAACAATGAATCAATCTCAATGTTTCGATCATCTGGAACCTGATCCAATGTTTCAGTGTTTTTTTTTGTCAGAAAAGAACACAGTTCTAATACAATACAACTATATGTGTATATGTACAAAAAAAAAATGTGTATATGTATGTATTTGTATTTCTATATTTACATCCGTATGGAATGCATTCCTTTGGATCGCTTTGAATTCACGACATTTTGTCTATAGTCATCTCATTTACGTATCATAAGTTCATTTACAAAGAAATTTATAACATTTGTTTAAAATTTTGTAACATCAAGATAAACACTTACTATAAAATACAAATCCGATGAATTCAAGACCGATGTCATGTATTTATGTCCAAATAATGTTACGTATTGTTACACATGCAAAAGTTATGGATTCAAGAAAGACGTACGTCGTTATGAATCTCTAATGTTATAAACATGGACGGAGCTAGAAATTTCATTATGCATAGACGAACTTCGCAGGGGTGAGCCTATATAATTCATAAGAAATTATTTTTTCCTATATAATAGCAGAGGATTTTTTTTTTTTTTTTTTTTTTTAAGGGGCGACCGCCTCTACTGGCCCTTCCGTGGCTCCATTCCTGGTTATAAATTCAAGACGATCATCGAAATAAGGATGTGTGTATTGTACATTTTCTATATAATTTTTCTTTTGATTCTATGTACTAAATATTCGGGGTGCTTTTATTGTCTACTTCACTCATTTAATTTCTTTTTTCTCATCATTTTTGGACAAGTCCTTACAGTTTTTTCGGTTAGTTGAAGTAGTTGCATGTGATTCAGGTTTCCATGTTCCAACTACCTCAAGCTGTATAGATAACCTTTGACCGAAGCTCGACAGAAACTTTGATGTTTGGGGAGAAAGAGGAAAGTGGGGAGAGAAAGAGGAAAGTGGGGAGAGCATTTACAAACTCTATATATCTACCATTCAATGAGGTTAACTAGTATCAAACGCTCACGAGTACTCCTTTTTAGGTGAAAAATACTCTTTCCGCTCGTGGAATTTAGGAGTTTGCTCCTCTTTTAAGGTATTAGGTTTCAAGACTTCGTAGGTGTTATCGACTCATTTGGAATCAGTATATACAGAGCTCTGTGTTAAATTTCTTGGAGGATTCCATCCTAAAACCAATTGGCAATAGGTGGAGTAACCTCTAGAATATATTAACCAGGCTTGGGTGGCTTAGATAGGCGATGTGAGATTTAACACCCCCTCACGTGCAGCCCGGATGCACGTGAAGGTATGAATTGAGGAGACTGAAAGATTTGACTCGGGTGATAGAGATTTGACCACATTATGAGGTGCGGCCACCCAAGACCTAGCTCTGATACCATGTTAAATTTCTTGGAGGGTTCAAACCTAAAACCAATTGGCAATAGGTGGAGTAATCTCTAGAATATATTAACCAGGCTTGGGTGGCTTAGATAGGCGATGTGGGATTTAACACTCTGCTGTCGGGCTTCCCGCAAGTGGGCCGCAAGATTGTGTCTTCAGGGTTAATCGAGATGTGCGTAAACTGACCCGGAGATACTTTGATTATTTAAAAAAAAAGTAAGAATATTAATCCCGATGTTGAGCATGAACTGCAATTCCGTTTCCCTTTTCAACGCGTTGAAACAATCGATTATGGCAGTATGCACAAAAAAAGAATTTTTCTTTTGGGTGCTTGTGCATATGGACTAGAATGGAGCCATGGGATGGCTAGTATGACTGTCGTCCCTGCTAAAACTTGGAAAAATCTTACCATTATATTGAAAAAATAGATATATCATCAAATTACTTACCCCGTCACTCCTCCACATATATAGCGCGCCCTCACTACGCAAAAATTCTGGTTCCGTCCCTGCATATAGAGCGACCATTTTTGCTATTTTTTTGTCGTCTTATATGAAGTTTTTAAAATTTGATTTTTGTTTTTATACTTTTTTAATTTCTCTCGACGACAAGGAAAATATTGTGTAAAATTGGCACTCCAAAAGGGAGTGCCATTATCAATCCATATATGAACTTGATATTAGCACTCCCCTTATTGATATTGACACTCTCCTTTTGGAGTGCTATTAACAATTTGGGGAGTGCCAATATCATTTTCCAAAAGGAAAATATGGTGTAAAATTTTTACCTGAATCAAATATAAATTAAGAGGAGAGATTTTTTTTTTTTTCAAAAAAAGTACGAAAAAGGAAAAAAGAAGTTAGGTCAAACAGACTCACCACTGTTTAAAGAAAGATTACATCATGTGCTTCGCTGGAAACACTTTGAGTGGATCACTGCTAATCGCAAGAAATATCTCCAATTAATGTCCACTTAGAATAATTGTCGGTCGTCCTTAGAATAATTATCGCTCCACTTAGAATTCGGCCTCATATTATAGAAATTTTGGTAATATTTCCCAAAGGGTAAACTTAATTTATTATCAAGCTGAGTAGTGTATGGTTGAAAATTGGTTTCAAACTTAATTGAGTTTACGAAATGTGCTCTAACTTAATCAATTTGTCACTCGATCGAGTTGATCGCTAATGAGATTTAAGGGGTGTTCCATTCTGTTTTTTGGGGTTTCATGACTTTTTATATGATGTATCGTAAGAGAATGACTGTCTTTGTTTTTAAAATATTTTTTTTGTTAGTGGAATGTGGCCTTGGTTGAGCCAATAACGAGTTATATGTTTCTGACGCTGGAACTTTTTTTTTCTGATTTTTTTCGTTTTTTGTTTTCTTGTATTTTCGGGATAAGTGTATCTTTTGTAGTAGTTAATTTGTTTGTGGTTATCAATATATGTGTTTTGGGAAAACTTTTAGTAAAAAAAGAAAATGCTAACTTCAGCCCAAATGGCGAAGGATAATAAATAGAAGGGCATAGATATCTAAGAAAAGTACATTAAAGTTCGTGAAAATATATTGATATCCATCTAGTTCGTTTATTAGAAAAATGCCCAAACCGCCCAAACAAAACAGAAAACAATTCGCCAAAATTTATATCCCATCTATACTCAAGTGAGTTTGCTGGCGGTTTGGTTTGAACGGTTTGACGGTTTAGTTGACTCGCTGAGTGTGTGTTTGTTTTTGTGTCCCCCCACTCTTGTGAATGTGTCTTGTGTGTGAAAAATTCCTCTCACCCAAATTACATACTTCTTCCATCTCAAAAAGTTAATCCATCTTATCATTTTGGAATGTCCCAAAAAAAGAAACGGTTTTGCTATACGTAGCCCATTGGGCGGTGCATAGGAAAAAACAAATGGCAAGGGTTCTAACAAAACTAGTGTGTATAGTTTATGCTTTCTTTCCGTAGAGGCATAGAGTACTGTCTATACTTTCTTTCTGTAGGCTTCTAGTGTCTCCAATACAGTAAAGTCCTCCTATCTTCATCATTAAATGTAGAATTTGACCTTAATCTTTAACCTTCGGAAGGTGCTACACATGAAATGATTATTTTTAATTTTGGATATAAAAAATGAAAGTTATAAACATAATTAATTTTATTTTTAATAATCTTTTGGGTATAGAAAAAATAATTTTTTTCGCGCGAAAAAAAGAGTCTATACCCAAAAGATTATTTTTTCTATACATCATATTCAATACTGGTCTTGTTTGATAGATCTCGTCGAGTAGATTTTAAATATATAAACTTTTTTTAATTTTGGATATAAAAAATGAAAGTTATAAACATTTGTAATTTGAAAAAATAAAGAGATACTCCCTCCGTCCCAATTTGTTTGCTCACTACGAAACTACGTGCAATTTTCAAACTAAAAAATAATATATTTGCAAAAATAATTTTCTAATAGATGTCATTGAAAACTTTAATACGGTGAAAAAAAAATTCAAAAATTATTTTGATAAATACATTAATTTTTAGTTTGAAAATTGCACGTAATTTCGTAGTGAGCAAATAAATTGGGAGAGAGGGAGTAGTAAAAAGTGCTATGATGAGAGAGAGAATGGGAGGGATGGAGGAGAGAGAGTGTGTCAGGTGAAAAAAAGAAAAAAGGAAACAACCAAGTATGCATCGAATTTGAGGTTGTCCTTATTCGGTTAAAAATAAAAATAACCAGCGCTACTTGGCAATCATTAGCATTTGCCTTTATGATATAATTTGATACTACTACATCAATTGATTTCACAATTTAAGTGTACTTTACTCAAAGTACATGTGTACTTTAAATATATTTTTTTGTATCCTTAACGGGCGTAATGATACGCCCGTTAGCAAGATCTTAGAAAAAATAAAGGAAATTGTAATGTGTGCCCAATTGTCACATTTAAGGTTGAAAAAAATATATTAAAATCTATGAAAAATATATAATAAAAAAAAATGTAAATATATTGAAAAGTTAAGAGTGTATTAAAATATGTGTTCTTTTTATTTGTATGCGTGACTATTGAATAAAATGGAATCCGACTTTTGGTAGCTATGGCCTCCGTACCAATACATCAAATAGTGTACAGTCTTGTCATTTGAAGGATACGATAATTAAAGTTGTCAGCAGCCTTATGGAGTAACTATGAGACCACGCTCGCGTAATATCATTATCAACTTCATTTTGCTGGTAAGACAAAAATGCATCTTTGGTTGTGTTTGGTTTGGGTTTGTGTTTGGGTTTGGATTTGGATTTTGGTTTTTGGTTTTCGTAATGATTAGAGGGAGAAATAGGAATAATACTTCCTCCGTTCCTAAATAAGATCCCCACTTTCTCTCTCTTGCCTTTTTTCAAATCAAAAAATGAAGTACTTTCGTGTATCATTTTTCAAATTTTTTTGCACCGAATTAAAAAATGGCACGACTTTTCGTAGTGGAACATTAATTTGGAACGGAGGGAGTAATTAAAAAGTAGGGATTAATGATTGGAGAAAGATAGAGAGAAAAATAAAAATAATATTTATAAATAAGAGTAATAATTGGATAATAATTGAGAAAATCGGTTCTTGAAAACTCAAAACGAACAAGGCCATTCATTTTTAACCCATTGCCGTTGATTTGAGAGGAATGACAAAACCCTCGTAAAGATCGAGCGCACAGTCAAACTTTGGATTTTGTTGGAAATAATTTTGGGTGTTGGGCGGGCACTATGTGGCTGTTCCTGAGCACCAAATTCGACCGTTCAAGAGTGTTATGGATGACCAAGACTTCTCTCTCTCTTAAATCTGTACCGTTCACTGTTCAGAAGTATTTTTGACTGCCGAGATGGATACTCAAGCACAACCAAGTTCCCCTCGACTTCTTTTTCCAAGTAGATAGAAGGGAAAAGAACGTCCAGCCCGTTTTGTTATATATATTTATGTCTATAGTTATAAAAGTCTTAAATAATTGGGGCTGTTCATGTCAAGTTGTTGATGTAGGTGCTTGTAATTTGTTTGTCAAGATGCTTGCCCGCTCAGCACTGAAAAATTGCTCATGATATTGGTTTCAAGGTGACACCGTATGTTTCTTTCTTGGAAAATGCAAAAATATCCAAGAAAAGTATAGTAATATCTTTAAAACACATGTATAAAATGTACATTGATATCTAAACTAGTTTGTTATTATATTCTCCACATAGTGGGTGGAGGCTAACGAGACCCAATTTCTTTTGCCGAGCAAAAGAAAAATAAACAATTAAAGTATTAAACATATATATGAGACTGAAACCAACTTTAATTTATTTAGAGATTGTACATATGACCCTCCAACCCAAATCCTAATGCAGCTCGGAAATTAAACCAACAATACAAGTAGTTTTTACAGTATTAAGACTGGCTTTAATTAATTAAGAAAACGGTAGATTGCAGAGTGCCGTTCGAGTGATCCCAGCTTGCCAAAAGTGTTTTCAATTAACGGCCCATATTACGCAAACCTGAACCACATTTTAAAAAAAAAGACAGTAATGAACGACAGAGGCCATTAATTAATCAACGAATGGAATTCAGCGCCTCCTGTTAGCGGGCTCCTTGTGGGCGTTGAAATAGACGGTGGCGACGGGGAAGCCCAAGTCCAGCTGGTGAGCGAAGGCCCGTGTGTTGAAGTTGGCCCGCTGTGAAATGGGCTGTTGATCCATTGATATACCAGCACCTCCAATGGGGGCCCTCTGCTGGAAAAGCACAAATATGTACCTGTGGATCCCAACTGGTGGCATTGGCCCCATATATGGCACCACTTCTTTTCCTGCAAAAATTATTTTTCATAATTTTCTTGACTCAAACTTATTTTCGTAATTTTTATTCAACTTTCGTTGTAATTTTTGGGATTATGCGTTTCTATCAACGAAATGAATCGAGAAGTATAAAAACATGAACCGAAATTGAAAGAAGTTCATATAATCGACACCATAGACGAAATATACCAATTGTTTAATACTATTTTTTTTGCCTTCAGTAATCTTTTTATTTTGCTTTTTCGTTCTAATTTTTTACTTTTTAGACACCTCTCATCAAGACAGATTATTAATCTAAAAAATAAAAAAAAATACATTTATTAAAAATTCAGAAAAGACTACAAAAATACCAAAACAAATAGCGTGAACTCACTAGTTGAACCTGAACTAGTAGATGCCGAAATTTAGTTCGGCCAAAATCAATTGAGGTTTACGTCAGTTAACTCGACCAGCTTGAGTTTTCAAAAGATTAAAACAAATCGACACCGTTGTGAACCCTAAATTTAGCTAACTCGACCAGCTTGAGTTTTCAACTTCGATCGCAATCGTAATGTCATTGGTGCTCTTTTTTTTTGGGCACACTCCCAAACTATATTACATTGACAGAGTTGCAAGAGCTAGCATTGCATATTTACAAGACGGGAAGCACTACTTTGAAATTATACTCCTCGGTCCCATTCTATTTGCTCTTTTTTTTTTAAATGTGAATACTATTTCTATAAACTAACCCTTATAAATGATAAAATGTAACTTTAAAAGCATAAAACAAGAGTGATATTAGAAATGAGTTTTCAAAAGGGAAATTAATTTTGGCACTTCCCAAATTACTACCCACACTCCAAAAGAGAAGTGTCACAATTATCATCCCCCTATATACATTTAATTTTGGCATTTCCCTTTTCGGGTGTTGTTAGTAATTTGAAAAGTGCCAAAATCACTCTCCTTGAGATGCATTAATTAAGCGAGTTCCGCCACGTGGAGCACCCTTAGGATGCCACATGGAAACTCAATTCTGATGACTAGTATGCATAGGGGAAACCAAGACAAGTGGCAAGGACGTGTCACGAAATGGGAGAACTCCTATAAGAACCAAGTCCAAAGTACGAAATTTTTTTGCTACGTAATTGGTACCACGTGACTGAGCTTACGTGCTGAATGTTGTATCTAAGGTGTTTAAAAGTGTATTAGACGGTCCATATCAAATCCTCTCTCTCTTGTTTCTCTATTTAAATCTAGACCGTCCAAAATTGAAATGACAGGATATGCCAGTTGTTAAATATTGTTTATTACTATATAATTAAACTATTCCTTGACAGTGGCAGGATATACCAGGTGCCATCCAACACAAGTCAGTGGCTTTATATGCTCGACACGTGGCCTTCCAACAAAGAACCACTTACTGAAAATCTGTCCATTTAGAAAAAAGTGACTGTGACGAGGGACTGAGCTAGAATTTAAATTCGGAATGACGCTATTTAGAAGTATACTGATATTATTGTGCAGAGTAGTACGTACTATGCAGGGACGGATCCAGAATATGCGTGCATGCAAGAAGTGATAAAAGAAGAGCATGGATGTGCATGTCGAAATTTAAGCAAAATTGAGGAAAAGCAGAAGCATTTTTTAATTTATTTTTGTTCCATTTTCTGAGAAATTTAAGAAATCGAATTTACCTTCAGTGGGACCGGTACCACCAGGAATATCCGTCACAATCCTGATAATAAATTAATTACCTAACTGAGCCATGCATTTTAAAGACAAATGTGGTCCATTAATTATAGTATAGTATTAATGTAGTAGTGGAATTAAAAGAAAGACTAACCAATGTACCCATTCACGCAAGGAAGGTTCACTCGGGCTTGGTGCATCAGGATCAATCATCACCTGTATTTTTTCCATCAATCATCGTCATTTTTTTTTTTACGGCTTTTTAAATGACATATGTAAAGAGAATAATCTGCTCGTAAAACGTAAAAAGTTTATTTTCCCAGGGAATTACATCAGAAATAGACTAATTTTTACTGGACACCCAAAAAGTTCGTGGAAGAGTAAAGACTTTTATAAAAGGATTACTTTGGTTAAGATTAGGATGGGTCTGGGCCCTTTCCGGGTCCGTTTGGAAGATCGAAACTGTTGATAATTTAGACCGTATTTAAATACGCCAAAACTCATGTTAATTGGATATCGTTTAACGTATTCTCGAAATAGCATTTCGCAAACAAAAAATCGATCGATCGAGAGCGAGCGAGAGAGAGAGAGCTATTACCAAAGTGTAGAGGTTGTTGGGAAAACCAGTGATGGTAATCCTAGGAGGAGTAGAAGCAAGAGAAGGCCTAATATCACAGCCATTAGTGACATGCCTTGCATTAAAGTAGACATTCATGGTCACACTTGGCACAAACATGTCCACCACATCTCCTATCACCCGCCCTACTACCAATGGATCAACTGACGACGTCCCCATCATTAATTCTAATTCTATACACACACAGGGAGAGAGAGAGGGAGAGAGAGAGAGAGAGAGAGAGTTAATTTTTGGTTTTGAGAAGGCAGAAATAGCTAGACAGGGGTGTATATATATATATATAGCTCAGAAAAGATCTCTGGCTTAATTAGTGACCTGCAAAGCATGCACAGGCCCATTAAAAAGCAGAGGGAGGGAAGTGTGCTCCACGTGTGGTGTGGCCTATCTCCACTCTCCACCCGAATACAATAGGAAATGGTTTGTTTACGGCTGGGACGGAGTCAGGATTTTAATTCGAAGGTGGCATCCAAAAATATTCTCTTTCTCTATCTTACAAAGATAATCTATTGTAAAATGACTTGCAATTTTTAAATAAAAATTTCAATTAGTTCTGTAATTTTGTGTAAAAAAATGTACGAAATTAGGTAAAGAAGTGCTCGATTTTTTGTATCCGAAAATTGGAGGTTTTTTTATTTTATATAGTGGACTAGTTTTACAGGCAGAGGGAGTAATAGTATAAAAAAGTACAAGTGCATGTTCTAAGGTTAATTCTTTCTACTTACTTACAAGCTAAGGATACACATTTACGTATGTGAATCCTTTGTCAATGTACCTAATACCAAGAAATTACAAATTTTCATCTATTTATCACTTATCAATATGCTTAATACAAAAAATAATACACGCATTTTGAAGAATAAAACTGTTCTTACAATACAAAAATAGTTTTTTTTTTTTTTTGGGACCTGGGGATGGCACGTGCCACCTCCATCCCCTCTTAGCCTCCGTCTCTGGTCCACAGTCTAGTTTTGAATTGTTGAGTGCGGTTCATGTGATCGTAGCCGTCAAAAAGTAATTTTAATGGATTTTTTGGGTAAAGAGGTAGAAGAATATTATCTAATAAAACCACCGGCCAAAAAACCGGCAAACAAGAACCACGGCCGCGAAACCGCCGGCCAAAACCACTTCCAAAACTAACGGCCGTAAAGCCGCCTATAAAACTAACGGCCGACCAAAACCACCTACAAAAACTAACCAAAAAAGTGCAGGAAAATAAAGAACGTCGGAGCAATTCACCTGAGCTGCCACTCGCCGTCGTCGTCAAGAGTCCGGAAACCCCAGATCCGGCTCCCCCCTGGTCCAAAAATCGGTCATGGTCACCCATACCAGAACGGAGAGGATTGTCTGCCACGGGGAGTCTCCGAATGCCAAAGAAGCGCAACCATCATAAAGAAGATCAATGAGTCAGAAGGAAGCTTGGGTAGGCGAGTGGAAGGGGGAGGAAGGGGAGGGGATGTGGATCGATCGCTAGGGGCAAAGCCTGGGGAGGGACCGCCGCCCACTACTCTCTCTCTCTCTCTCTCTCCTTTCACTTCTCTCCTTACCATTTAAAGATTAGATTTGTAAAAGTAACGTACTCATATTTTTTTCCGCCCGTTCCATTTTGTTTGCTTATCTTTTATAAATTAGTAAATATAAATTTAAAAGTAGAGAACAAAAACTAATGGTGAAAATCTAATCAAATTCTCTAAGAAGACATGCATTAAAAATTGAAAAAGTCTAGAGACATTAAAAATAAGGTAATGCACTAAATGTATGAGTGACATACTTTAATTACAATATGTATTGATGTGATAATGTCATGCATACATTTCGTGTAATAGTTTGTAAGTTATTTAGCGTATGTAACATTGCTCTTAAACATTTGGATTTCCATATCACAACAAACAAAATGGAACAGAGGAAGTACTATATACTCTAATATCCCCGACGAGCTGTTTTGTTTTGACACGTGGCTTTAGATTGAGCGTCCGTTACTTGCGAGTGAAGTGGTTGTGAATGGGAAGGCGTTTTTTCTTTGGTAGGGATAGAGGAGGAGGAGGAGGAGGAAGGATCTCATGGTGGCTGTGGTGATGAAGACAAAGTGAATACTGTGGGCTTACGCAAAGACAAATTAAAGACAATGGGATGGATGGTGTTGGTGCATAATTCATGCACCCTTCTGTTTTTGGTATTTGGATTCTATGGGCTATGCCCATGGTGAGATGTAAATAGTGCATTAGTTGGGGTATTAAAATGGATTTGTCACCTTGCCCTATTTCATTTCTATATATCTAGTCATGCATGCATGATGCATCTGTTTTCTTATGGAGAGATTATCCAGCAAAATGCAAAGGTGTTTTGGTGGTGGAGTTTTGGATTCTAATTTATTTGTGCGGGGTGGTTCGAGTTGCTGTGACTTATTAGTGAGCCGTTGTATCTGGAAGAGACAGGTCATGTATGTGGGAGTTATGCTTCATCAATAGTGGTTCAAGTTTCAAGCAGCCGTAGAGCAGTTGAATCTCCTTTAAAAAAGCGAGATATCGATTCACGCCTCTGTCCGATTTTTGTGTAAATTCATTTTTATGGATTATTGTGCAATATCCACCATAATTTACTTGATGTAAGTAGATAGGTGTAACCATTGAGATTTATTTATTAATGATACTGGATGAGGCTGTCCGTGACTTGTGAGTATGGGAAATTGGCTAAAAATCAAATTTATTCAAACCACGTAAATATGTGTTCACTTGATTTGTTTAATTATTGGCAAATCCGTACATCTAACTTTTTCTTTAATTATTGGCAGCCTCCTCCAATATCTCTAACTTTTTGACTTTATTGGCCCATCAAAAGTCATTTCCCAGTTAAAGTCGAACAAATCAATTACCCAGCAAATTCAAAACTGTTTTTGAACTATTTGCGCTCAAAGTTGCAAACCGAACAAAGGCATATTCGACAACTAGGTATTCTTGCTCCAGTTCAAAAAAAAAAAAAAAAATTAGGTATTCTTCTTGCTCTACTATGTTTCATTTTTTTTTTCAAGTTTTAGACTATTTAATTGAAAATTTTCCTCAATTTTTGTGTAAGTTAGAAAATTGCCCCAAGCATCTCATGCGCATAAAACAAATGAAGGAACAATTAACATTAAGGTCAGAAAACAAATATTTATTAGCATTAAGGCCAGTAATTCTTTTTTAATTACCATTAAGGTTAGTCACTCTTTTTTTGGATTTAGGCATTTAGCGTATCATATGGTTTCATAGGGTTTTAGAAGTTTAAGCACTCTCATATGGTTTTGAGGGTTTAAGAACTTTCATTACGGTACACTAGTGTTTAGGTTTTGACACTTTCATAGGGTACCTTAGGATTTTAGGCACTTTCATTTGGGTACTCTACGGTTTAGATTTAGACACTTTCATAGGATACCCCAGGGTTTAGGTTGCACTTTCCTATTATAGGGTTTTAGTGGTTTAAACACTTTCATAGGGTATCCTAGAGTTTCAGGCTCTTTCATTAGTGTACTCTAGGATTTAGGTTTATACACTTTTATAGGTTATCCCTAGGATAGGAGAGAGAGAGAGAGAGAGAGAGAGAGAGAGAGAGAGAGAATTCTAAAGGGCATACATTGTCCAAAAGGAGTGGGCGGTGCTTTTTCCCGGAAAAGATGGAGCTGGGCGTTCATGGGGTTCAAAAACTGGACCGACCAGTGCTTAATCCATGGTAAACTATTTCTACGTTGTAGATTATGAAAATCCTGTGTCGCAAATACATTGAGATCAATGGATAATTGTCAATTGATGAACTAATTAGGTGCATGATGAGAAAGACATCTCCGGCGTAGTGACAACTCCGGCATTTCTTATCTCCTGTACTTTCTTCTTCTTCTTCTTCTTCCTTTTTGTATTTTTTGTTATTTTCTTTGTAGTTTTTTTGTATTTTTTGTTATTTTCTTCTTTTTTTGGTAGTCTTGTATTTTTTGTTACTCCTATTTTCTTTGTAGTTTGTAGGTTGCATTAGGGTTTTGATTTGTGGGATTGAATGAAATTCTTTCTTCTGGCAAAAAAAAATGATTCTATCGTGTCAATTAACACGTAAAACTGTGAATTTCCTATTATTACTAAAAAATTACATACATTATGTTTGAGTTTTAGGTAATTTTTGACCCACTAATTAATATTTCTAGCTCCGCCCCTGCAGAAATGTACCCATGTAAACATTAATTTATAGGGTTATCACTCAAGACTAACCTGATCATCAATGAATCCGTGGTTAGACTTCTTTTGGAGCATTTAAAATATTCGAACCCGTCGAGGTTTTGACACCATGAAAAAGAGTAGTGATAGGTACACACCCTCCCCATCCACTCCCTCTCACACTCTCTCTCATATGGGGTGTAGTCTCCACATGTTCCCCACACATGGGGACCACACCCCATATGAGAGGGTGTGAGAGGGAGTGGATGAGAGGGTGTGTACCTATCATTTTTGCATGAAAATTACTATTTCAGCATCATATCTCTGAATTCCTTTTCCAAAGTACATACCTTGTTTACACTTCTTAACAATAGTTTTGTTAGGAAAACAAAAGAATTCCAGAATGGGATATGATTTTCACACTTCCCTTTTATCTCTTTGCACTTCTTTTTTTGTCTTTTATTCACATTGCACTTTCTTTATGTCTTTTATTCATATTGAAATTACTAAACTATCCTTACCTCTCCTTTTTTTTTTATCGGAGAAATTTCATTAGTAAAATCTTAATAATAGGTACATCAAGATGGAGGAGAGTGGAGGGGACTGGACTCCAATCAAAGATTGAAGAAATTAAAACAACTAATGGGCCAAGTTTATAAACACCCAGCGGCCAAGCCCAGGACATGAAGCGCAAAAAAACAACAAAAGGGCTAAACCCACCACACCGAATGGCCTAAGCCTATAATGGGAAAACTAAAGGGCTATGTACGGGCCGGTACAGAAAATTAATGTTAGTTCCCTCCGAGTCTAGCTTAATTCTAAAAATTCCCACCAAGGTAAGTACGGGAGTTTATCCCAAAATTACTCCGCGTACGATACGTGTCATCCGCATGAGCCACTCAATTACTCTGCCCAATCCTTACTGTAGGAACATTTGGTGCTTTACAGTAGTATATTCCAAAGGAACTTTTTCACCCATTGAAGTTACATTTGGTGCTCTACAGTAGTATATTCCAAAGGAACATTTGGTGCTTTAAAGTTACTTTCTCTTTGTTCAAATTAAAGGAGTCTTTTTCACCCATTTGCTTTGAACCCATTAGACAAAGCTCTGACAAGAGTACTTCGTCTCTCTCTCTCTCTCTCTCGTCCTCACCACCACTCTAATCGGAAATCAGCCACCTCCTCTCCCCAACCGACCCCACCCTCTTCGTCGGCTTCCTCTTCAACCTCTCCTCCGACGACCCCGTCGTCCGCTCCTCCGCCACATCCCTATACTCTTCCCTCCACTCCGGCTACCCCAACTACCTCACAATCAACCTCATCGACAAGGAAGAGGAGTTAGAAGCCTCTGCACTTTAGTCTCCAAGATAGCAACCGATGTTTTAGACCGAGAGCGGTGGCCTGATCTTCAGAGATTTATTTTTGAAGCTTTGAAGACAAAGTCGGTCATGTCTCATTTAGGAGCATTCTACCTGTTCGCATTTAGGAGATAGACACTTGTAAGTTGATTTGTGAACTGTAAATCTACGATTTGTGTGGACGAAATTCGTTCATAAAAAATTCGCAGTATTTTATTTGGTGCGAATATGGAACTCTCACTCATCGGGCGGGTCGATGTCCATTTGTAGTCCAGATTTGTGTATTATTTCGTTTGTGTGTAGATTTTTTTGCATTGAATTCAGTATTTTCCCCAATCTTGAAGAAATTCGCAGTGGTTATACCAAATTCGCAGTGAATGTTTAGGATAGATTCTTTATTTTCTTGCTGTATGTAAATATTTTTTTGGGGAAAAAATATACAAAAAGTGAGTGTTAATAATAAAAAATACAAATTCACAAGTGAATTTTGCCGGCAGGAAAAAATTGTCTGCCGGAAAGTTAAAAAATTCACAGGAGGCCGCCGGAAGAGTTCACTGGCCAAAAAAGTCTATCGGCCGGACGTAATTGCCGGCCGGAAGTGGATGGTGGATGGAGGTGGGAGATGGAATAAAGAGTAAATTTATGTTTGAGGGGTAGAAGGGTAATTTCGTTAATGAGTTGTACCTAGAGGTAATTAAAAATTGAGTGTTAACTTAATGGAAATTAAAGACTAATTTTCTGTACTGGCTAGTAATTTTCTGAAAACAAAATGAAAACAATGCCCAAACTGAGGCTGAGTTTTCCGTTTGATAAAATGTGAAATCCCATAAAATCAACTATGGGATTTCACGGCTTTGTTCGGATCCCAACTCCAAAACTGTTTGAAAACTATTTTAAAATTTTTGACTGGGTTGATCAGTTCTATTGACTTGTTTGTGCGTCCCTTAGCAAGGAGAAGGAATATTTGACCCGGTAATTTAAAAAAAAAAGTGATTGTATATGGCTGCTGACATAATACTCTCTCTCTCTCTCTCTCTCTCTCTCTCTCTCTCAGTGGGTCCCTTAGCAAGTGGAGACTCTCATTTAGAGTGGTTGGGGTTTACAGTGGGGTCCCATGCCTCAGTAAAATTATTGCTTCTTCCAAGAATTTCGATTTGTTCCATTTTGAAACTTTTTGAAAATGTGAACCGAACAATGCCCACATTTTATCAAACGGAAAACTTAGCGGGCCAAACCCAAACACAACACATAAAACCCTAACCCAGTCCACCCACTACCGGCAGCCGCCACGTCTCAAGAACGCAGCCACCAAACCACCACTAGCAGCCACAAACAACACTTGCCATTAGGCCAAACCAAATACATCCAACAATAAATCCAGTGGAGCACCAGAGCAGCCGAAGCGAAGGAGGAGGAGAACCGGGTTTCAAAACACCACCATCCGATCGCCAATCCAAGCGGTTGAAAGACACGTCGCCGCGAAACCAATGGGTTACTGATCTCCAGAGGTGACCGCCGAGGAAATGCCAAATTACTCCTCACAAATGACCAGGAGAGCCGACAACTGAGGTTCTGATACGTCGCCGCAAGCCAACCCCGCATTTACCATAGCAAGCCCGGCCACACCTATAAAGAAAAAAGAAAATAGAGAAGAAGAACAAGAGGAGAGAGAGAGAGAGAGAGAGAAGAAAGAAGAAGAAAAACCGTGTGAGCTGCCTCTGGGTGGTGTGATGCATTACAAACATATAAACTGAAGAAAAAAAAAAAAACAGTTGCATCAAGTATGAGATAGTGAACTGGCAAAAATTCGATGTGTACGCATGGGGCGCGTATGCAATATGCACGGACGGTGCATCTTGACCGTCCGTGCGTATTTTCGACGGTCCAGATTTTAAAAAGACTCTTATATGTAAAAGTCTCGATTGCGGAAATGAACGATCGTGCGCGTACGTACATATGCGTGTACGTAGGTGTAGCAGGGTTGCTGAACTAGTGGCTAGTAGTTGTTCTTTTCCCTTTTTCAACCGCGACGAAATATTATTGAGGAAAAAGAAGGAAGGGTATAAGGTACTGTACATAATAAAAAATTCAGACCTTCAGCAAATAAATACCACTGCAGGAACATCCTCAGTCTCTAAAGGTGGCCAGAAGCGTAGATTCTGTAAAATACTCCTTTTTGACATCCTCTACTGAGCAAAATCTCGCCTTCAAATGAACAAAAAATGAATGGACATGAATCGAAAGCACAAATCAAGGAATATAGGCAAGAGAGAGACAAATACAAATGCAAAACAGCAGTAATGTCATTAAGTTCTAAGATCAGAATTTATTTGTATGTTATCTCTAAATGTCCTGTGTGGTTATCTTACATAAAAGTTCACAACCAAATAATTATCAAATGTTTGAAAATTTTACCCAATGATTCGCATAGAGGTTACATGGTATCCGGATCGGCTGTCCCAAGTTGCTGTCCCGATCTGCTGCCACGTAGCAGCTTCCCTTCAGCCATCTAACTCTGTTAAAACACACCCCTCCATTCCGTTATTACCCCTTTCCACCCCTCTAACTCCCTTCCACGTTTTTTCCCCCTCCTGGCGCCAAAACTTAATCTCTTTTTGTTTCTCTAGGGTTTATTTGCCCATCTTTAACACTGCTGATCAAAACAAAGAAAAAGAAGAAGAAGAGGCAAACGTAGCATGGAGAAACAGAGCA
>JAXBDA010003053.1:0-37548 GCA_036023075.1 Gaultheria prostrata | reverse complement strand
TTGATTCAGCATGTGTCCACTCAAGATCAGTTGGCAGATGTGTTTACTAAACCTTTATCTGCTGCTAGGTTCTTATTTCTTGCAGCCAAACTCATGGTTCGTACTCGCCCCATGGGTTTGCAGGGGGTATCAAAGGAATCACTTAGGCCGTTAGTTCTCTGCTATCACGTCCGTTATATTCCGTTATGTTTGTTCCCCAAAAGTAGTGGGTTTCCGTCATGTTTTGTGAGCTAGCAGTTAGCTGTTAAAGGAGAGGTATATAAGCCTCTTATGTTCTGAGTTGTTGCATCGAAGAAGAGAGATCAAAACAGAAAAGAATTCATTCTCTCAATCACTCACTTCTCCTTTTGATTTCTGTTAGATTACAAATGGAAGTTTGATTTGTAGATTTCTTTAAATATATACTCTGTCCGTCCCATTTTGTTTGTCAATTTTGATAATCGTGTGTCAGTTTTCGATTGCTTATATCTTTTAATATTGATCTCCATATATATACAATATGGATTTTGTTTGATAGTACACGATTAATTCTATTATACAAAGTTTTTAAAATGGTGAAAAACATTATAGATTGAAATATATAAGTAATTTAAGGTGTAGCAGAAAATGAAATAATTGACAAACAAATTGGGACGGAGAGAATATAAATTAGCATGGCTCACAAAAAAAAATAACTTTAATTAAATGTAATTATATACGCCGATACATAACTAATGTTCACATGTGTAATTACGTACTTTCGATCAGTACGTTTGCCGAAACAATTCTTGTTATTTGGAATGATAAGAGAATAATTTTTTCTCAACTCTTTTCATTTACATAAAGTGAACAAAGAGAATCCAGTCCACCTATTATTCGTCGTGGAATTTTTTTTTTATTACAGTAAAAGGGAAGAAAATATGTTCAAATCATGTCCACAATTGATTTTTTCAAATAACTTCCTTTTCTTAGTTTACAAGTTCCTGCTTATTAAATGTCATGTGTTCCCGCAAGTGGTGGCAGCTCATGCGGTAGAGCTCTTAGATGCCCCATATAATAGATTAGGAATGATCAAGAACAAAAAAAAAAAGTGTCACGTGTTCCCTTTCTATAATTTACTACTAAATTTAGCATAGTAATACATTATTGGAGTCCCACAAAATAGTAAGGACAAAAAAAATAAAATAAAAGGTCAAAATAAAGATTGAGGGCAAACAAATATTTTCTCAAGTTGCATGAGAAACTTGTAACTCTCTCTTTTAAAATAGGTATAGATTATGTGGAAGAACATTTTTATATTATATGCGTAAGAAATAATTTCACACAACACAAGCACTAAAAGATACTCCAAAATTTTAAGTCTATTTTTTCTTCCTAAAAATGAATTTTATGACGTATATTTCCTACTTTCTACCTTATTTCAGCAAAATAATATTATAATTACATTTTATTTAACTCGCACAATTTATATCTAATCTGTTTTTGTTTTTATCTGCCATCATCAATCTCTAAACTTTTTTTTGGTAATTGGAAAATGCTAATCTTCTCTTAATAGGTGGAAGATAATGCATGTGTAAAAATTGTAACAATATCTGAAAAAAATATATTACTCCATATTGATATCCGTTTTTTTTGCCATTTGATAAACATCAGTGGAGGTTAACGGGAGAGTTAGTGGGTTAGTAGAGAATCTAGAAGCTATCCATATCCCTAAACCCCAGACATCTCTGTCGAGGCTCGAACCCTAACTTCAACTTTTTTTTTTTGGTAATTGGAAAATGCTAATCTCCTCTTAACAGGTGGAAGATAATGCATGTGTAAAAATTGTAACAATATCTGAAAAATATATATTACTCCATATTGATATCCATTTTTTTTGTCATTCGATATACAGGGGTTAGGGGTTAATGAGAGAGTTAGAGAATCTAGAAACTATCCATATTCATATCCCTAAATCCCAGACACTTCTGTCGAGGCTCGAACCCTAACTTCCTTGTGTGGAGCATAAATAGTTACTCCACATAAAGACAAAAAATTTAGTACTAGTACAATTTCTTCTAGGTTCAAACTGAGAGGATATTCCACTAACTTGATTTTTTTAGTTTTTTGAATTTTTTAATATGAGACTTCAAAAAATATGTTGATTTTTTTATAATTTTTTATATAATGTATTATTCGGGGATGATTTATCCCAAAAAAACCCATCTGTCTCGAAAAAACACGTTGACTTTTGACTTTTTTTGAGGTAGTGGAACGGAAATATGGACCCGAATCTCATGTCCCAAAGCTTTCGCTCCTCACCAACTCCCCATTGTCTTCTCTCTCTACAGATACATGGATACATAGATGCCATCTATCGATTTACTTTCACATAGATATCTCATATCTGCTGTCGTACTTGTAATCATTTAGGTTTCAAACTTTTCTGAGCAAAATCAGCATGGCAGAAGGTACTTGTCGCAATCTCATTCTCATACTTACTGCTTCATTGAATCTCGATCTTTCTTCTAGATCGCTGTCACAAAGTTTACGAATCATTTTTGCGCATTCAACAATTTACGCACACTATATTTGCATAATTATTGATGGTTGATAGTGCTGAAGGTGAAAATCATTCGGCTTCTTCGTATGAAGAGGCAATGGATGCTTTGTCATCTCTAATTACGAAACGCAGCCGTGCTGATAAGAGCAACAAAGGGGATCGATTCGATATTCTGTTTGATTATATCAAGGTGATTATTGCTGGTAATTTGGGGAATGGATCATTTAATTGCTATAAGTTTGTTGTTTAGTTAAACTGATAACTTCCTGTATATGAGCTGCAGATGCTGGATTTGGAGGAGCCGATTTCGAAGATGAAGGTTATTCATGTTGCTGGAACCAAAGGAAAGGTAGGGATTTCCCGTAGATGTGTAAGGTGTAAAAGAAGAGTTTGATTTTAATGTGATTGTGGCAGTTTATTTCCCAAACGGTATGTGCATTGATTCTAATCCAATGTAACTAGGGCTGCAACAAAGCGAGAATATCGCGAGCTGCTCGAGGCTCGGCTCGTTAGTAAATGACTTGAGCTCCAATAACTTGTAGCTCGGCTTGTTTGTGGATGCTCGTGTTGTAAACTAACTTTGAAGATCTCAATAATAAACGAGCTGAGCTCAGGCTTGATTATTTGGACTCGACTCGAGTCCGAGCTAGGCTAGTTTTGAACGAGCTGAGCTGGAACAATTCAAAGCTCAGCTCATTTGCAGCCAAGGTTGTCAAATCGCGAATCGAATTGAGAATCGGATTGACCCTTTTCTGAATTGTGAGTCTAACGATTCGGTTCAAATACAAAAATAGTAAAATACATTGAAAAATTTATCTATGCAAACACATATTAAAAATACATTGTAAAAATGAACAATTTAAACTTAAATCACTATTAAAGTTTGTATTCTATTATTGATTGATGTTCATGTGGTCTAATAGGAAAGACACTTGTAAATAATAGGAAAATACTTAGTGTAAAATGGATATGCACATATAAATGTTATAGGTTCATTATAAAAATGAAAGCTTAGCCTTGACACAATAAAAGTTTGTAGCTTAATAGGTACAAAACTAGCTTACTTGGCAACATTATGCAGGTTGGTTCGAGGCTCTGAGCCCTGCTCCGGATCATAATAAATACCGATCAAATTATTAACAAATTTTGCATGGGAATAAGGTTTGTCGTTCCTAAAAATTATATATGATCTTATATTCTAGCTTTCTATAAGAAAAATCAAGCAAAACCACAAAAGTGGTTTCATATTGTCAAATGCAACAATTGTGATAAATCTTGATTCCCCTATAGATTCATATTGTTTTTGCATAAACCGTGGATTGAAGCGCGAATTGAGTCGTGAATCGTAAGATTCACCACCGATTTTATGTATGCCTCGATTCACCTATAGATTCGTATCTTTTTATGGTGAATCGTGAATCAAATCGCGAATCGAACATGAATCGTGCGATTCTGACAATACGTTTGCAGCCCCCCTAAGAGTAACGCAGCTTGAATGTATTTCGTCTTTATTTGTTGTGAGTGTCACGCTCAACAAAGACCGGTAGATGCCACAATAAAGAGAAGCGATAAGACTATCACTACTGGAAATGCTAGGTGGAGGGATGACTTAAATTAAAATGGAATAATTTGGCAAAAATTTATGAATCCACTAAATTTAATTGAACATATAGCCCTTGAACGGAATTGCAGAAAAGAATCCATGGATCCAACCATAATTGAACAGGAAACCAAGGCTTAGTTTGGTTATGACTGGTAGTGTCTTTCACGCGAAGTCAATGTCTCTTATAAGGATTCTAATTGACTTTTTGTCTCGCTGCCAGCTAATTCCATGAGTTCGTAGGACATTAGTTTGTTTTACTTGCCTAAGAACAATTTGATTCAGCTTCATTTTTGTAGATCTTTCTTTGCATTTACTAACTGAATTTGCATCAAGTAGAACCATGTTCTTAACATAGGTAAAAGTGTACTTTGAATTCTCTTTATGGGATGCAATACTGATTCATCTTTCATCGTGAGATTTACAAAGGGATCAACATGCACGTTTGCAGAATCTATATTACGTAATTGTGGCTTCCACACTGGACTTTTCACATCTCCTCACCTCATTGATATCCGAGAACGATTTCGATTGGATGGGTAGGTTTATTGACCTTTATTATCAATTCTTTTACTAAGTCCTGGTACAAAATTCATTTCTCGCATGGTGGTTGTAAGATGAGATTTCTGATTTGTTCATTTTTCTAGTTGTTTAACTGTGGACTTAGAGAGCCGAACAGCTTGAATACGAGGTTAAGCAGTTGGATTGATTCGATAATCTATTTCACCAAGGGCTCAAACCAACACTTTTTAATCTCCTGAAATTTTGGATTCTTCTTAACTTGTTCAGCTTACATTTTCTGGCCTATTGCAAAGGTCTGTTTATTTTTTGACGGTAGAAAGCACCTGTCTTGTTGCATTGATTTTTGGGTAGGCCAATTCGTGCATAGATAATTGTTTTATTGTTCTTTCAGTTTTGAATGTGCACAAATCGTTCTTCGATATATTTACATTGACTTTTAATGCGTTCATTCTGGTTGAATTGTTTCAGCATGGACATATGCCAAGAGAAGTTTCTCACATATTTCTGGTGGTGTTGGAATACACTGAAGGCATGCACTATTATACCACTTGTTGTTCTTTACTTGTTTATGGACGTATTCTCCTGATCTATCAACCCTTGTGTATACCTTCTTCTCTTGTGTTCTGATTTCAGATTTTCGTGAGTAGCTTTATGCTCTTTTTTTTTTTTTTAATGTAAACATGGCATTAAGCTCTGGAAATATCTACAGAAAGTATTAGGGTATCTCTTTGATGGGTGTGAGCTTGTTTTTATACAGCTTTTGAGTCAATGCTTAGAGCATCTTCAACCAAGCTCTATGCCTCCATATTTTGGACATATGGAGATCTAATGCACTCCAACCAAGCTCCATTTTGGAGACCACATGGTCGTTGCCATTCCAGTCGAATAAGTGAAATAGATCTTAGGAGAAGGCAGAGCAGGGGAAGGGTTTTTCGGAGTTAGTTACTGGTTAAAGCCCTTAGAGCTTTAGTTATTGAAATTTAATGACAATATATCTTTTATTTGACCCCAATATGGAGTATATATTAAGTGGAAAATTAAAAAAAGAGTAATTTGAACGTTGAAGGAATGTTGGTATTAGAGGGGAAGTGAAGGGAATTGTGAAGCACACTTTATTTCTATATTTCTTTGTATAGTTATACAAGTCTTACTAATTTGAAGGGCCTATGAATTTAGTTCCAACAAAGCTGTCGTTCACGTCAAGTTGTTGATGTAGTTGCTTGTACTTTGTTCCCCACTTTTGCAATCACGGGAGTTTAGCACAAGATTGCCTTTTTCTTGATGCCATGTTGTCGACCTGTAAACAAGTTAAACCCAATGGGAACCCCAAAAAACACAATCTTGCTGCCATGTGCTCTTGTTGCAACACTTTTTTTTGCTGCCATGTGGTCGACCTGAGACTATATCTTTAATTCGGTATGGAAAAATCAACAAGAGCTGCAGAACTAAGTGTTGCAACAGGGAGCTTGTTCAGCGAACGGGAAGAAAAGTCTCCATACAAACAGGGAATACTTTTAATAGTAATCACTCTCCGGAATGGAGGTTTTGAATATAGAGATGGAAATTGAGATTTGTGGTTGGAGTGTGAATGAATAGTAATAAGTTCCAATGATTGGGGACTACATGGGTTCTGTTATTGTTGTTTGTTGTTGTTGTTGTGTAATTAAAAATAGTATTTTGAGTCTCCAAAATGGAGTTTTGGAAACTCATGGATTGGAGTTGCACTTGTAGCAGTTTTTGCTCTATATATTATGGCATCTCCAAATACAGGTTTTGGAGCCCTTTTACATGCTTTACTATTGGGTAGCTAGAAAACAAGTACCTTCTGGATTTAGAATCCATAAAATGGGTCTTTGAATAAACTCTTGATACTTGGGTACTTTTTCACTATAGCTAGAGTAAGATCCAATATTTAAAGGTTTGTGTGTTTTTTGATTTCTTCAAGGTTAATATGGATAGTGCCAAGATGTGTCAAGTTCCCCTGAGTGTGTGGCCCGAAAGAGGTATAGTTCTGGTGGTAGAGGTTTTGTGTGTTAGGTAGGGGAACTTAGTAGCTACAATGGGAGATTTAGCCATGGCTATTCCTGGGCAGACAACTTGTTGTCCAAAAGCTTTCATCAGGAATACCATGGAATGACTGCCACATAATATATTATTTTGAACAACATTGCGACAAGAATGGGGAATATACTTTATACTTCTTCTGTTTCATCGTATTGAACATCAAACTATTTTGGTGCATTAGCTGTGAATCAGAGAGCATTTATGTGTCTGATTCCATCTCAAACACCTCAGACACTTTTTTTTTTCTTTATACTATTTTTGATGATGTCCTTGTATTTCAATTGCTTTTTTTTTTCTCCCTGATTTGCTATTACAACCTCCAGTGTAACATCCAAAATAACTTAAAGAAAAAAAAAAGTGGCAGAGGTGTTTGTGATGGAATCAGACACAGAAATGCTCTCTGACTCACAGCTAATGCACCAAATAGTTTGATGTTCAATACGATGAAATGGAAGTAGTATAAAGTATATTCCCCATTCTTGTCGCAATGTTGTTCGAAATAATATATTATGTGGCGGTCATTCCATGGTATTCCTAATGAAAGCTCCTGTACAACAGGTTGTCTGCCCAGGAATAGCCATGTATCCATCTCCCATTGTAGCTACTAAGTTCCCCTACCTAACGCACAAAACCCTACCGCCAGAACTATACCTCTTTCGGGCCACATACTTGGGGGAACTTGACCTTGGAGACATCAAAAAACACAAACCTTGAAATATTGGATCTTACTCTAGATAGTGTCCCATTGGGTAAATGTTACAGTGAAAAAGTATCTAAGTATCAAGAGTTTATTTAGAGATCCATTTTATTGGTTCTAAATCCAGAAGGTACTAGTTTTCTAGCTACCCAATAGTAAAGCATGTAAAAGGGTTCCAAAACCTGTATTTGGAAATGCCATAATATATAGAGCAGAAACTGCTACAAGATTTATGTATGAATCAATGTAGAAATAAAGAAGAGACGAAGAAACATCTAGCCTGCTGTTATCTGCCATCAAGTGGTTGTCTTTGTACTTGGGCATTTGACATAAAAATTGCAAAGCCAGTCTAAGTTGTTGGACTAGTTTGTGTTTGCATAGTAATATTGTAAAACCTTCGTATTTTGTGAGTTTTATTAAGAGCTGGGAACATTTGAATTGCACTTGCTCGTACACTGTACAAAATGACCATTAGGGCTGTTGGACGAGACGTAGCTCTTTGGCCTCGAACTTTATGCCAGCCTGATTTATGTTTTATTTCTTTTTCTTACTTAAGGAAATTGATGGTTATTGGCTCACACCCTATTAGCTTACAATTCTGTTCATTGCCAGTAGTTTGACCTATTTTCCCAAGCTCCTATTCCTTTGATACTTTTCAAGTTACGAAATGGAAACAATAGGAGTTCTTTTTCCCGTACAAGAAGCAACAAGAATACTATTTTGCATAACCGTTGCATACAAGCACACGTGCATATAGGCTCCTGTATAGTTGTATATGAATGATGAAAGTACTTTTGATGAGTTAGTCATGGGGATTCCTTCTGTTCATATGCAGGAAAAAACCAGTGATGATATACTGATGCCTCCTCTCTTTCGCTTCCTTGCTTTACTCGCTTTCAAAATATTTGCTGCAGAACAGGTAGCTCATGCAGTTTCTTGTTAATTTTCTCTCTTTCCTTTTCTTCGGCCCTTGCCCATTAGAATCACATAGCACTAGAAAATGTAACTTCTACCATTCCTTATATTCATTCTACCTGATGTCTGAGATCATAAGTATTACGTACATACCAATTGATGCGCTAGGAAGAATCATCATTTTCATTAGGATGCTCTGTTTTTCTGCAGGTAGATGTTGTTATCTTGGAGGTTGGATTAGGTGGAAAGTTTGACGCGACAAATGTGGTACGCATACATAATTGTTCCTCCAGTGTGAAAGACTTTTTGTTACTTTAGTTACTCAAGATGTGCTCACTTGTTGAACGGATAGAGTGCTTGGGTTGGACATCTCTTACATTATTATACTAACTTTTCAGGTACAGACACCAATAGTATGTGGTATAACGTCCCTTGGGTACGATCACATGGAAATACTTGGTAAGTGTTTCATCTCCATAGTTAACTGCTCGTCATGGTTTGAACATTGTACGTATGCGCTTGAATCACTTTCTACATCTATCCGTACGAAATGCAACACTACATGGTTATGCATTTGATAATGACATACAACATATCTTGCATTATGGGATATATGTTTATGCACTACCTACTAGTGAATAGGCAACATACTAGCATAGTCATGATATTTACACCTTCGTGTCCCACAGCATGGCTGGTGCTTTTCTAGATAGTGAGGGTTCCTCTAGTTCAGCTGTTAGAACACAATCTTTATCTGTGATCTTGTATACATATGTAGACATTTTTATGACCAATGTATTAATCGCTTAATTTCTTACTATTTCCATTTTTCTTTGTTAGACTGTAATTGCTGGTTGGTATTTAACGCTCTTTACCTAAGAGTTAACATTACTGCTACGTGAATTTACATGCTTGCATGCATCATTGTGCTACTTTCTTTGAATTATAATCATCTTGTGTCTATCTGTTCTACAATCCTTCATGATCATTGTGGTCACGGTGTCAGGCTGTCAGTTAAGGAATCTAGAATCTAGCTGCATTTTGGGTGGTTGAGAATTTGAAATTATAGGCGTTGGGAGCGGCACTGGACCTCAATAATGGCATAAATTTCTCAGAAAGGTCTATTTTTTATTTGTTATGTTTAGCGTGGTAGGTGCCTAGAACTCAAATGCAATAATTTGCTGTGGAGAACTGAACTTTGCTTGTCTGTCGGTATTTTGATCGTTCGGAAAGTATATTCGTATGTTATGTGAGCACTACTTGGAGTTTGAGTGCAAAATGCTTTTATAAGAGGAGTTGATGCATGAGTTTTCTGCATCGCAATCTGCTGTACGCAGGAAATACTCTTGGAGAAATTGCAGGGGAGAAGGCTGGTATCTTTAAGGTGTTCTTCATTACAATGTTTCTCACAACAAATTGTATTGCAATAGGGCATGCTCCTTACTCTCAATACACATTTGGTTCTCTGTTGTTTTCATAGTTTGCTTTTCCTTATCTTTCCTATTTTGTTCTGAGCTCATATTTATCTTGATCATCTTTCAAGCAGCAAGGAGTTCCTGCCTTTACTGTGCCCCAACCTGATGAAGCAATGTGCATACTTAAGGAGAAGGCTTCTCAATTGGATGTAAGTAGCTGATTTTCTTATTGATTAGTTTAATTTACAGCAGAAGTTGGCAGTACAAATGACTCAAAAATTAAAGCTTAACTCCAAAGTTGAAGTGGGAGTTAACTTGCTTGAGCTTCAGAGCAATAACTGCATGAAAAAAGCTACTCATGTGGGGAAATGGAAAATAAAGCCACCAAACTGTTAACTCTTTTTCGTCTCGCAGTTTTAAACTCTGCCAATTTATGAATTTCTTGGACCACTTAGGCTTGGCTTGCTTTCACAAGCCATGATTCAAGCTGCATAAATTACAGTCGTGGGTTCTATTTTTCAAACTTGAGCTGAAATATTCCCATCCATATTTGTTTTGACGAAATAAGCATGTTCTTTGTACTATGCTATCTGGCCTTATGCTACAAGTACCTTCTCAGTTTGTTCCAACAAGGCAAGCTATGATGGCATCTACCGCATGTGGTTGCAGTTCTGGTTGTTAGGTGTATTTCATTCTAAATTGGCAAAAGGAATGAGATTCTGTACTTGAGAAACATTTCGGATTACAGGTGAAACTACAAGTAGCACCCCTGTTGGATGTGACTTTGTTGAATGGTCTACGTCTGGCGCTTGATGGTGAGCACCAGTATCTAAACGCTGGTCTTGCCATTGCTTTATGTTCTACTTGGCTCCAAAGGGCTGGCCACCGTGAATTCAACTTCCTGGATCAAACTGTAAGTTTCCCTTTCCACGTGGTGTTAAGATTCTTTTGATTGTCTGAAAATGTACTTTTCTTTCTGTTCTGTATATTTCCATTCGACAGACTCTTAGGCTCTGACCCTGATTGTTGGGTGGAAAGGAAATGAAAAATTGAAGTCATATGGCTATCAACAGTTACATTCTTCAATTTTCCATATCCTTTTCCCATATCCTTTATCCAAACATAGCCTTAGGACTTGGTGATTATTTGACATAGTTCATTTCTTTCTGCTTGGATGTAGAATTCTCTGCCTGAACAATTCCTTAAAGGGCTTACAACAGCTACTTTACAAGGACGGGCTCAGATTGTCCCCGATCGGTCTATTGATGACGAAAGCCCAGGAGATCTGTTGTATTATTTGGATGGAGCCCATAGTCCTGAAAGCATGGAAGTATGTGGAAAATGGTTTAGTCATGCCATCACAGGAGAATGCAAACAACAAAATGTAAGCAATCAGCGACAAGATAATTCCAGTGACTCAGGTGAATTGGTAAACAGTTACTCTCATGGAAATCCCAAGACAAACTCCACTCAGGTATAATCACCAATGACTTGATCTTGTTGAATCAATATCTTTCGAGAGACTTAAGTTTATTTGAAAAAATATCTTTTGAGAGACTTAAGCATATATTAAAAAAATATCTTCTGAGAGACTTTATTGGTAGAAGTACAGAAGTTAAATTTTTTTTTTGATAAACAAAAATTTATTAATCTTTGAAAACGAATTACAAAGATTAAAAGGGGCCGAGACTAAAAACGCCAAGGCCCCGAAAGGGGAAATAACAAGACACAATATGGATGGTAAGAAACCACCCAAACCACAGAAACAGAAAACACATTCCATGTTGTATAAACCAACTAGGGCTAGCCTAGTTGGCCACCCTTGTGGCTATTTGTCTTTCCGGTATGGGAGTCTTTCATCGTAAGTTTATTTCTTCTCCTTACTGGACTATTTCTTGGGTTTTTCTGCATTGGGCTTGAATTAGTTTGTTGCAGACCTCACATGATTGATGCATTGTCCTTTTATTGTAACTCTTTTGAATGTAATTCTCCTTCCCCTTGAAATAAAAAATAAAACAATTCCATGTTGGATACAGCATGTTGGCCACTAAAACAAAAGGTGTTACTAACTCAGGAAAAAATCAAATTTACAGAACTTCGTGGAGTGATATGAACACAGATGGAGCTTCTCCTGATTTCTCACTGGCTCAAGAAAGTTATACCAACCTGCATACCATACTGCTGCTATCATGATTTAAGATAATAAACAGTGTGGTAAATAACAAAATGAAGAAGGAAAGAAGTGACGAGTCATCAGATATTTTGTGCATGTTTGGGGAGGGGGAGACACTAACAGTCATGATGATGATTGCATGATACAAAGCCCCCAGTTAGTGGCCTGATTGTCAGAGGGGAGTCATTTCTTCAAAGCTAGAGTTTTATTCGCAACGTGAGTTGGAATGTCAAATATCTGGAATAAACTCTTGGAGCAAACACTTCTAGACACTTCTAGTGAACTTCCACGCCACTTTGTTTGAAAATTCATTACTATGAAAAGCTATTTATGGGGTTTGATGCGATTAGGTCATGAATATAAGGGATGCAAACTTTTATAATTGTGAGAAACAGAATAGTTATTTCAATGGGTACCTGAGCTGTTCAATTTTCGCTAACTTGTAGAGCTCAATGAAAAAAGTATTGCCAGGAGGAAAGGAGTCACATTCTGTTACTTATGTTATGTATGTGTACTTTAACTAGTACTTGTATCGGTGCACCGAAGTTCTAAAATCATATCGCTATGCGACAAAGGTTTTGGATTATTTGGAGGTTAAATTAATGGAGAAATAACTATGCGCTAATAACTTTTTTTTATCCGCTAGAGCTTATAACTTGTGCAATTGGATGCTGATGAGCTAACTTGTTCACAAAATGCAGATATTGCTGTTCAATTGTATGTTGGTGAGGGACCCACAGTTGCTTCTTCCGCGCCTGATTAATACATGTGCCAATCATGGTAATTGTTCGTGAGGGATGCATCTGTAAAATTAACAACGGAAAATACCTTAAGGACATTACCAATGCAGGGGTTGATTTAGTAAGACTTAGTGCTGGATTTTTGGGGTTATTGCACGTAATGATTACTTACATGCTTGAATTTCCATTGCAATCTCAACTTGAGGTTCTAACCCATGCTGCATGAACATGTGTAGACATACTGGGTGCAAACTTGCGGCTACTTCTGCTTCTGGATATTGTTCTGTATTCATCTTATTCTGATACGGCTAAATCTTCACATTTTTTGTTCTTAAAGAGATCTGTAAACCTAGGCACCTCACTCCCTTTGAAGCACGAGGGAGAGTTAAGGGAGTTTTACCTACAACTACATAGACCAATTCAATTACTATATAGGAGGTCCATGTTCACCTGGATATAAAACCCATATGGAAACTTGACATATTTAGAAGAGTGGACGTGGCATCTCTTTAAAGTAGTGTAAATGTGACATAGCTGACTTTGTTTTTACCATGCAATGGCTCCACATAGTTGATACATCTAGGGTCATTCATGAAAAAAATAGTTAAAATGCCTGAAATGAGGACCTGCTGTGGATAAATGCTGTTAGAAAATCTCTAAGCGGGTGGCTGACAATCCTAACCTTGCGAGCTATGGACATTTATCCGTTCTCTGTGGTTGGAGACAGTTCTATATGTTATTCATGGGTTGTCAACTTGATGTTTCAGGAGTCCACTTCCAGAAGGCGCTATTTGTACCGAACATATCTGTATATTACAAAGTGTTGTCCAGTGCTTTACCACCAACTGATTCCCAGGTTGATCTTTCATGGCAATTGACACTTCAAAAAGTATGGGAGGACCTCATTGGTGTTGAAAAAGGTATGTACTACACTACTACTTGTACTTGCAATATTCTATTTTTGGGATGGAGAAGTGGCCTGAATCGGGGTAACTTAACAATACGATTCCTCTCCTGTTAAAAAAAAACGTTTGATTCCTCATAGTTTTCGGCAGTTGGCATTTAAGTTTCACGTGATTTGAATTGATCTTGATAGTTTTACTCTGATTTGTATGGAACTCTGATTTCCGCGAGTTTCTTTCGCAATTATATGTGCTGTGCCTTAAAACAAGAGTTTTGACTTGATAGGAAACGACGACAAAGATGCAGACCTTGTCTATGAAGAAAATGACAATAACAAGGAGAGTGGAATTAGGAGTTCTGAGAACAGCATCGTTTTCCCCTCACTTCCCCTTGCTATCAAATGGTTGCGGGACACTGTCCAGCGGAACAAGTCTGTTCGTTTTCAGGTAATGATTTACTTTCAAGAAAACATGTTCTCCTAAAACTTCTCCAACTAGGCAAGGATTAAAAAAGCATACCACATTTTGGATTCAAATTATCTTTTAGGAAGAACAGAATTCTATGTTTTTTGGTATTTGAACTATCGAGGAATATTCCTATAGTTGTAGAACTTTTAGGTTTCAAATATTATTTGTTATTCATGTGCAACCAGTGCTTCAGGAAAGGAATTGAACAGTGTTTGTCCATTAGTTGGTCATTCACTGTCAGCCCCGTATTCCATTCCCATATGCACCATCTCCGATTAGGAAGCATGCTAAGCAAATAAGACTTCCTTGCACTTTCACTTTGGTGAGTTCTTCCCGGGGAAGGTATGTGGTATATGACACATACACTATGCTACTATGCTTCTTTCAAGCGATAAACTGCCAATGAAAAATGCTTAATTCACGAACGAATGTATATCAGGTTCCGGAACTTGCTTTCCGAAACGTATTACAATGGGGCATTTGCCTTCCCTACTAATACATTCCTGAGAGATCAACTAGCGAAGTCAGAGAGTACAACTTCCTTGACAAAAAAATGTGGGAGGAATCACATCATTCCAATAATCTAGGTACAATTGGATAAAACTAAAAGCTTATGATCGAAGAAAAGACTATAGTCCGTAAATTTGGCTGTCTAACGTTTGCAGCCTTTCAACTACATCTCTTGGAAAACAGATGTGCATTCGACCTGCCAATAAATGTTGCTTTAATATGGAACTGTAACTTCTCCCTTTTTCTCTGGTTTCAGGTGCTCGTAACTGGTTCGTTACATCTCGTGGGTGATGTATTAAGATTAGTCAAGAAGTGAGACGTGAGATTTGGGTTTGTATCCCTGCTTTGGATGTGGCAATGATTGTTGGATTTTGTTTCGAGTGAGTTATCTAATTGTACTCTTTGCTAGTTAAAGTGATTCCATTGCTGTTGTATTTATGGAAGCTGATAAACATGTGACCTCAACGAAAGAGAAGCACTTATTCCTTTCTCATGCCAACGTGGTCAAATCCTTGAAGTTTATTTGTATGTTGATTGTTGAGTTGCTAGAGTTCAAATTTGATCAGTTAAGTGACATTTTGAAGGACGTGTCAAATCTTCAGGGTAGATTTACCATTTCGAATCATCGGAAAACTCTACACGTCCAGTGCACGCGGGCTTCCTAATCCATGTGAGTGTGTATGCGAAGTGTGTACAAGTAGTACAATTTGCAAACTATTTCGATACTTGCAACCAGGAGGAGTTTTACAAGGAAGCAAGCTAGGAATGCAACAGAAATTGCGAAGTACATATAAAGCCAAAAAAAAAAAAAAAAACTTTGACTGATGATAATTACATCATTTCTTAAGCTGACAAAATGTTTTACAACTAATTTTTCACACAAAACCCTCATTCAAACTTCATTAACCACATTTTTACGTAGTCACTTAAAAGAAAACAGGCATTTTTGTTTTCCAATTTTCGTTGTAGATCTCTTCTCTCTCTTAGTGGTGCAATTAGTCATTTGCCATTCTGCTTGCAGCAATGGTACAGAGTCGAAGACGATTCTTTGATTTTCTTATCATGTCCATTTGCCGTGGTAAATTCCACCACAAATCCATGAACCACACGCTTCCTAAATACATAGGTGAAACGACACCAGCCTCTGCCCGTGACTATATTAATTGCCGAAGCTCCTGGATTTCCTTACGAAGTGACTGAACATCTGCCCTAAGCTCAGCTTGGTTTTGCTGAAATGAGCTCAACACGCTCGACATTTCCATCTGTTTAGTGGTATAGTATATAGTAAGCGAAAACTAGGAAGAGAGCAACAAAAAAGCTAAGGAATGAGATTGAATGTAGATACATACCTCCTGCATATGGAACTGTCTTAAAACTTCAATATGAAGGTTCCTCATATCTTCATGAAGGGATTTACGAAAGGAAGCTAGGGTTTCTTCGAGTGCACGTTGAAACAGCTGAAGCGTAAAGGAGCTTCCCTCCTGTGTGTCATTTTTAGATGAGATTTTCTGCACTTGTGGTACCTGTCACAACATTACAAGTTAATGACCAATTTGTTTTGCATAAAGAATGATGACGCTAACTTACATATACCAAAGGTCCAAAAGACAAAAGGCAAAATGAATGAGTGATGCTGAATTTTGCTGTTGTTGGGATCGTGGCTTCAATGTTGAATCAACACAACATCTGTCAACCTCACCTTTCCAGTAATAAACCAACTCCAATGACACAGGAATACCAAACAACCAGATAAGTACAGGGATACTTACATTCCAACGTGCATCCTTTGTTTCAGCTCCTGTTTTTGTTGCTTTTGGCAAACCCTGAAGAAGAGATGCTGTTCTATCACTTAAGGATGAAAGAGTACTTGTCCTCTCAGCATAAGACGAAACTCTTCGAGGGGGGGCTAATGCTGGCCCCACAGAATCAGGATAAGAAGAAAGAGATGCGGAATTGAAGGGAACGAGCTCTGAGAATCCTAATGACGTCTCTTGATTGGAGGAAGTGTTTCGGTAGTGTAAACTTGCCATAGTCGGGCTTGAACTTGTTAGGTAGCTCGTGCTCGTTTGGCTTGTCGACAAAGCGAGATCTTGAATTCCAGAAAACATTGATCCTGACATCAGACTAGTAGAGGTCGACAAGGCAAATCGAGATGGCAAAGTGCCTGGTTGGCGATCGTTAGTGAATTTATCCGATAATCTCTCGCCACCCCAAGCTTCTGGAGGAGTTATGGACGAGTCATCGCTCCTGGAAGATGCAGCAGGAGTAGATACCAACTGTGGAATGGAATGGGTGTCATCCTGCATAAAGTGCGTGCATTAGAAATTACTCGTGTTCTATTTGAAATAAAAGGGTTAAGGTGAAACCTGACTGCCTAACAGCAGGGTAGAAGGCAACTTAACCAAATCTATTTAATGGAATTACAGATGGGGAAAAGATTGAACCTGTTTGGCAGTGGAACTAGCTTTCCAGTCAAAAATTGGATGAAAATCGCTGCCTCCTTCCTCTGAAAGGGAATATCTCTTGCTAGATGGAGGAAACAATGCAGAAGGTTTATTATCAACTAGCAGATGATCTTTCTTTAATCCCTCACGTACCTCCCAAAGCTTGCTAACAGATGGTGTAATTGGCTGTACTTCCATGAGTGGGGAAAACACTTCCATATCATCCTTGAAATTATAACTACGAGTGGGATTTAATCTTGCCAAAGCTCCGCCACCCCACAAAGTGCTTTTAAGTGGTGTTTCCACTGTTGTTGATGAATTGAGCGAGTTCAACATGGATGCACTTGACGGTGTCATGGAAGGGAGTGGATCAGGCATAAGTATCGAATCTTCAAGAGCACCTCCAAGAAGAGCGGTCTCAGCTGTGCAGTTGTTTTCATTTACCATTACTGGTTTGCTTCTTTGCCAACACAGACTTGTGACAGCCTGAGGAAAAACACGCAAAGAGTTATCTTTGATAAACACGACAATTAAGGTTGGCTTTAGGTATGATGCGTAATTAAGTATAAGCTTCTATTAATGAAAACCAAAAGGAGGTGTTGATTTTTGTAGCCATACTTGTGAGGCCTGCTGAATTGATAAACATCATCAGTGGCGGGTTCAAGTAGAGGTCAGTAGGGGCCGTGTCCCTCCCCATTTTTGTACTATTACAATGGTATCCCTTACAAGTTGTAAATGTGCCTACCCTAAATCAATTAAACCCCCTTGCATTTTCAACATCCCTTAAGGTTACTGCAACTTACCCCTTAGAATATCAATTAAACCCCCTTGCATTTTCAACATCCCTTAAGGTTACTGCAACTTACCCCTTGGAATATCAATTTGGCTAAAAGCCCCTAAAACAGAATCACTCTCTCTTCTTTCTTTCTGGTTTATCTCTACTCCTAACTAGGATAAATTATAATAAGGCTTTTTGAACCATTCTATCAATTACAAACCTAAAACTAAGATGTGAACAGTGGCTGGTGACATAGCCAGAACACAAAATATTACTGAAGTCCAAGATGTGAACGGTGGCTAGTGACAGCCAGAATATAAAACATCCATGGAGTGCAGTCTTCTGAAAATTTGTTATATGCAAACTTGTTAGTGCATAATCTCTTAACAAAAGAACCTCAATAGATTAGTAAACCGAACAATACCTTCTTATAAATACTGACTACTAACACATGAACGGAATTTCTCATCAACTAAGAGACTTTACAAGCCTTTAAAAATTGATATATCATGCAATGTGTAATCCTGATTTCATAAATTGCAGTACAGTTACCATTTTATTAAATCCATCTTGAATCAATAAAGTTTCAGTTAGTAAACCACACTAATACACTATTGCACGCAAGCGTATGAAAAATAGTATACAATCATAGAGAAAACCACTCTTTTTTTATCCCTCAATATCAAAGGATGCAAATTCACCTCAGAATTGCCAAATGCACGGAGAACAGTGAGGGGCTGTGGTTTTCCACGGACATCATAAAATACCACTTGTCCACTGCTTGTTCCAGCAGCTAATATCAAACCATCGTCTCTATATGCCAGTGAAGAGAAAGGTGCCTCGTAAGGAATGCAAAATGAGTGCCTCCTACTCCCAGAGTCAAAAGTGTACAACTTTTTATCCAGACCGACAGTAGCAATTACCTGCAATTATGCCACAGAGTAAAGATAAGGAACGAATGCCACAAACAATCGTCCTAAGGAATCTCAATGCCAATAGGCCTTCAGCTGGTTCTATTTCCCATAAACATCAAAACAAATCAATATAGGAAATACGAGACCTTATCATTTGAAGGTGAGAAACTGATACCAGCAGTTGGTGCAGAATGCTGCTTCAACCAAGAAACCTGCAAAGCGTGAAAAATAGGCAATTAAAATCCGAAAACATATTTGCTGATAAAAGAAATCTTTTGACCAACTAAAGCATATAAACACAGCCCCGCTCAGAATTTGTAGCGACAAAGGCGGCCAAACCAATGTGTCCAAACTAAAACAGCTGTCAGTGAACACCATCTTCGACCCAAGAAATGGTTTCATAATTCTACAATCATTCTTTTAAGATAGTAGAAGCAGACAAGTTTTAAGGAGACTCACCCAAATTAACATTTGCGAGATATGGGATTTTCATGGACCCACAGTTTCAAACAGCCTAAAGGCCCTAGACATAGTCAATGGTCAAACAGACAAGTTCTAGTATTAAAAAAAACCGCTCATGAGTTTATAAAGTTTCCTCATCTTAAAACTTACCCCCAAATAAAAGAGTTTCCTTACCTTAACAGTTTGAAAACTTAACATTGCATTACCTACCTTTGGCCCGCGACCAATTGTATCCCACAGATGTATCGATCCATCATCACCAGCAGTCGCCAATAGGTGACGACTAATCCGAGAATAATCAAGCACTCTCAACACCTATTCACAAAAAAATTCTTAACATTTCACACTTCAAGGAAAGAAGCATGCAACTAAAAAACACGAGGGAGAAAAAAAACTGAAGATGCTTTTTGGCTTCAGAGTCTCAGACAGAACTTCAAACTTGAATAACAACCTGATTCTTTGGATCCTTGAATTCAGCAGCCTTTGCACCAGAAGCAAGACTGTGAAGAATAACATCCCCACTAAGACTGACGGAAGCCAAGTGCTCATCTTTGCAATTGTACATCGCACCTGTTATTGTATCAGTATGACCTCTCAGCCATTTGATACAGCGCTTTCTCTGCAAATCCCATATTCTCACAACTTGACCACTTCCCCCTGAACACAAGTATCGAGATGACTTGTTGCTAAAGCTAATTGCCATTATAGTTTCCTGGAGGAAACAAAATTTCCCACAAACAATCAGCCTCCAAAAATAGAAAAGAGTAAACTAGAAATCAAAACCAAGAGTCAGAAATAAAAATGACCAATATATAGCAAAACTGCCAAAAAGAAAGAGCATAACTGGGCATCAAGCATAGTTTAAGTAAGAATGCTGCTGTTAGGTTTCATTTTTGGTCTATTAAGTTTTAGGAGTCAAGGGTATTTGGTTTTTTCCATTCTGGCATTGAAACTTGCCAGAGCGGTTTGTTAAAACGCGTGACCTCTTCTCTCCTCATGATCAAGTCCCCAATTCTCTACCATTCACTGTGTGTCTTAGTTTGTAGTGCCCTAGCCAGCTCTATGGGCTTTTTTATGGTCAGAATGAAACCCTCATTCAAACCAACAGGATATATGAACTCATTTCACACTTCATCGGGACCTGGGCTTGTTATTTTCGGCCCTCTCCATTTACTGTGAAACCAAACATGGATTTTGCCAAAAACACCCATGCTCTTAATGTGACTTTAGAAAGCATGGCCCTCTTTGGAGTGGCATGCTTCGACAATAGCTGCTTAATTATTTCATTTTGAGGTCTATGGAGTCATAGGAACCAAGATCCAACGGGGCACTAATCCGCATGTCATACTCATACCTCTTCGTCCTTATTATACAGTTAAATACAACAAAAGCAGGCATTGTTGCATTGAGGTAAACTTCAATGAGGAAATGAGTGCAAATTTAGAGGCACTTCATACATGCTAAGTTCATGGTCAATATAGCATTGAACCCAAAATACAAAGAAACAAAATATGAATTAGTGTCACTAAAATCAAATGGTTAACATGTGAAAACTTAATCCCAGGGGGTTGACCTAATGGCCTTGGTATTTGGGGTTTGCTCGCTCCTAGGTCTAATGTTCGAAATCTTCAAGGTGCTATCAATTCCTATGGGCCAATCGGCCCAATCCATGTAGGGCTTCGCCACGGCTTTAATCGGGCCCATGACTGTGGGATTGGTCCCAAGATTAATTGATGATTTGAAATATCAGTAATATGTAACGGTATACGGAGTCCTGTTACGGCCGATATGTAACGGTATACGGAGCCCTGTTACGGCCGACATTGAGGTGTGAAGGAAAATCCCTTATTAACGGTGCTATGTAAGGATATCGGCCATCATGTAACGCCACTAGCGGACTGTACAAGCTGTCAAGAGCAAAATATGGGCCTTTATGGTAAATTTTTCATATGTTGTGTGAAATTTTAAGAAGTTCAAGTCTCCGGTTACCGATACCTTTATGGCCAGTACCAATATTTGGAGCCATGGTCTCGAGGTGCACGTAAATGGTCCGGACACCTGAGTGATAGAAAGAAAAACAACATGTGAAACTCACCTCAATGTTATCGACAACGTCGGCGCCGGCCATCGGAATAGTCCCCATGCTCTCCCCATTCTTCCGCCACAACGAGATCTTCTTATCGTCTCCGGCACTCGCCACAACCAAATCTGCAAATCAACACTCGGATAAATAAAAGTAAGCACAAATTCGAGTCAATCAAAAACAATAAATTAACAATACAAATAGGGAGTAAACGATAGTGTAAGAGACTCACTGGTGTGGTTCCATTTGACTGAATTGACTTGAAAGCCAGGCGAAGGAGTGTAGCTCAGCGAGCAAGGATCGCCGGACTCGACGGAGGCGTCGAAGAGCTTCACGGTGTGGCCGCCGGCAGCAGCCAAAAGCGCCGTCGATGGATCCGTGAAGTTCATGATTGCACAGGTGATGCGTGTGCGATTGAGTGTGTGAGAGAGAGAGATAGAGAGGCGGTTACCTCTGAAGTTTTAGAGAGAGAAAGAAAGGTTGAGTTACAGTTATTTTGCCACAGTAATCAATCTGAATTAAGGAAATCAATGAATGCTCGCTGAAGATCAAACGGTGAGAGAGTGTGTCAACTCAGGTGAGTGGACTCGGCGATCATCTTCACTTCAGTTAAGCTTTTGATCCTTCAAAGTTCAAACCCTGCACTCAGTCTGCAGGCCTTTTTTTTTTTTTTTTTTCTTTTTGTAGAGAGAGAAACGGAAAGGGAAATTCAAAAAAGAGAGGAATGGGCGTCCTTTTGAGCTTATTCGGAGCCGGGTTCGGACCCTAAGCCCAGCCCAGGGGTCATTTTTCTTTTGTCTTACTTTCCATTTCATTCTGATTTTCTGCTAGAGATTAATTTTGATACATCTCGATTTTAATTTTTATCTACTAAGCAGAGTTTTCAAAAAACATCATAGATAAAAAAAAATGACATGCATGCCCGAAAAAAAGACAAAAAATGTAGGACAGAGGAGTAACATATAGGTGTGCACATGTACCTGGTAAAGGCCGAGCTTATACTGGATAGTAGATAATAATGAGATTTGTGCATTCCAACCTTGACCAATTTATAATCAGACTTCATTTAATATGCTCAAGTCCAACCCAAATAAAATTTTAATTTCTCAAGCCCATCCAATAAGGCCATTTATTTTTTAAAGCATGGTATCACAACCATAAATTAATCAATCGTAATGATCACAATTACAATTCACAACCGCAATAACATACTTTGAGTTCTAAGTTTTTACAAAAATATTAAAAACAGACCTATAAATTAAAGTAATTAAAAAGATGGACATCTCCAACATTCATCAATCATTATATATACTAGTATTAAAATAAAATATTACTTAAATCGGACCAGGCTAGGCTTCAGAATAATTTCACATATTCAGCCCATTTAGTAAACAAGCTTAAAATCTCAACCAATCCAGATCTATAGGTCCAAACATTTATCCCAAGCACTAAAAAAATCGGACTAACCTGCGGGTGGGCTACTTGACCGTGTGCACCCAAGTAAAATACGGTTACATGAAATGAATCACTCTCTTGAACCTATAAAGAAGAGTAGGTCATGAATTGATCGAGAAATCCACAATCAAAGGTTGTTGATGGTGAGAGGGTTTTTTTTTTTTTTTTGGCAATGTTAAAAACACAAGGCATAAATTAATTTCTTCTAGACAAGGGAATTTACCCCATCCAGAGCCGGCTTTGAATATATACCAAGGATGCGAGCGCATCTGACCCCCAAATTTTGACTAATTTTATGGGCCCCAGATATTTTATACCCTTATATATAAGTATACATCTAAACTTGATTATGAGAGCTTAACTACTACTTTTGCTACAAAAATGTGAGAAGTGTTCAAGTAAGTATATATTTTAGATTAACGTATATAATGATTATCTAGCTTTATATTATTATTGTTTTAAATTCTTCTACTCTATTTTTTTTTTGTATTTATAAAATGGGCCTAAAAAATAAAATTCACATTTGGCCTCAAAAAACTCAGAGCGGTCACTGATCCCATCATCATGAGTCCATGACCATGTTTAACTTAGTACTCATGATGAGATTCCACCAAAAAAAACTGTTTTTTTCCCATTGTAGTTAAAAGTGAGTATAGTTTCCGCTAAATGATATTTTTGCGATGTATGTGAATATAATGACATGTCTTCAATTGAAAAATACCAAAATATCGTTTAAACAACAGTGGAAAAGAAAAACCGAAAAAGGCTAAGGAGGGAGGCAACAAAATAACAAGCCCGCGTCCCAGTCTCGAAAAGGTTTACCTGTTGTCTCCAGAATACGGTCAATTATCAGACATAGCCATGACTTACAAGAGTCAGCCCTATAAGATTTCATTGTGCTACTACTGGAAAAGATGATCAAGTTAAATATTTATAGAGAGAAACCCATCAGAGAGAGGTCTTTTTCTTTCGGTAAAGACGAGAGGATTCATAAATACTACTGGAAGATTAAAAACACAGATGGTTTCCTCCTCCCACAGCGTGGAGTTCCACAGTTTGAAGTCTCCTTTCCAGCTAATCAGGTTCACTACTTGGCTGCACTCTAGCATGAAGCTCATCCTGCTGTGGGAAGCAAAATCTTTGAACACCCATTTTAGATCATTCTCCCTGCGAAACAAGGGAATAGAACGGTAAGCATAAAGACAGCAGTGATTTTCCGTTGAGCATGGCTCACCAAGAAAATCTGACATAATATGGAAGGAGGAGATAGAAAAAGAGAAACGAATAATGATATAGTCCGTTAATCCCTAAAACAGGTAAGATAATACAGCTGTAGAAGTTTTGCAGAAGAACAAAGCAGCTACCAAAGGCTAGCGTTCATCAATCATCAATGTTCGTAAATAGCCCAGCTTGTTTATAGCCCTACAAACCAAACTAAGCCTCGTGTTCCATTAAATTGAGTGGATTACGTGAATCACTTTTGGCCATTCAGCTCTGTAAAGAACTGTGTTCAGTTAAATTTCATACTCCTACATTTGTATCCAATATTAACAAAGCATCCGAAAATAATTCTACTATCATTCCCTCAATTTTGCTCAAGAGTTCAGATCTTCAAGCAATCTTGACTGCCAAATAGCACCTTTGCTATGAAGGCTTGTTTGGTTATCGGGAACAGAGTCAAAACTGCCGAAAGATTTCATTCCCCTTTCTTGTGTAACGATAAAAAGGGAATTCAAAAATGAAAATAGGAGGGAACCATCACTGAGTTCCGTCTCCCATTGCTATGACAGCCAATAAAGTTTTCCATTACGGGCACTGGTCTTAGAACCCTTTTCTACCGGATTAGCACATCACTTTCATTTCCTTTCCTTTCCTTTCCCTTACCTTCCCCACCCATCTCAGAACCAACAAAGACATAGGAAAATGAAAAGCACAATTCATTTCAACTCACTCAAATTTCCAAGAATTTGATATAGGTTTGTCAATTTGGCAAAACCATGGGATATAGTGGCAAGGAAGGGTAAGAAAAACCACCAAGAATGCTGAGTCAAGAGTCAGTGGCAAGTGTGTTGTCACAAGTAGATTCCTTTGAAAACTAAACTCCAATATGGCACATGTATCACTACTGTCTAAAGGAGGTAAGAGTAAGAAACTCTCAATGGAATCCCATCATGTTTAAAACAGTGCAAATCCAGGACAAACAAAACAAATTTGAGTACACCACGAAGAGAAAGTTAATCATCACCTTCCCACCTCAACAACCAAGCAACATCATTGCTACTAATGCCAGGGAACTAAAGTAGTGACATTGACATGCAAAAACAAATTGTTAAGATGAGAAGACTTGAGAGATTTGATCAAGTAACCTTGTTTGCACAATAGGGAGGAGCAATTGCACAAATCACATTTTTGTGGACATCATAAACTTGGACTTCTTCTCCGCCGGCTTAAGAATTTGGAAGGAGCACATTAAGTTCTCATCAACACTCATCATAGCACCGGCATTGTCGAATTCCCCACAATAGTTAGGGGCTGAGAATACAGTTACAAGCTGCCTATCAGCAAAGAATTCATAACCGTCCTCCACAACCTGGAAACAGAGAGAATATGACAGCAACCAGGGTAAGTCATGCCAAGCTACACGGGACGCAGATCATACAAGAAACCGGGTACATGGTACTCAATATACCATAAACAACCCATACCATATGGTACTATGTACTACAAAACTGGATGAACTTATTCCAAGCGATCAAACATCTTATAGACCAACCCCAGATTTTCAAATTATTCATGCAAAACTTAAGGCCATAAAATGATTAATCTTTAACCATTTTCATTTGTTCAAACTCCACTTTGCCTAGATTTTTTTAGTTTACTACATTTTTTTTTTTGGGACATGCATTCTGATACTTAATTTGCTAGGATATTAGCATCCCTGGTGACATAGGTCAGATGAACAACAACCAACAGTAAAGTCAGTAACCTGATGAGCGCGACAAACAAGATCCAAATCATGCTTCGCCAAAAATTCTGACACCTTGTCAGGGCCAAATGTGTATGAAACTCCTCTATCATTCATTCCCCATCCCTTGACATCTCTACTGGGATCCGACCAGAGCAAATCACATAGTAAACCAGTGTCCGGGACAGCAGTTGGACGGGGTAAGCTTCTAATTTGATCCAAGTTCCCAAGATCAGGGGACAGACCACCATGCATGCACAATATTCTGTCATCAATGAGAGCCGCAACGGGAAGGCAATTAAAACAATCAGTGAAGGACTTCCATATTTTCACATTAAACCGGCGCTTGCATTCATCAAAAAATCCATATATACGGTTGATCGAAGCACATTCATGGTTTCCTCTGAGAAGAAAAAAGTTCTCAGGATACTTAATCTTATAAGCCAGCAAGAGGCATATTGTCTCCAAACTCTGCTTCCCACGATCTACATAGTCACCTAAGAATAGATAATTGGCTTGAGGAGGAAAGCCCCCATACTCAAATAGCCGTAATAGATCACTGTATTGGCCATGAATGTCACCTGAAACAAGCCACAAAGACAAGTCCCATGTCAAGAAATCCCTATGATGCAGGGCATGTTAAAGAGTAATCATTGTAGACTAATCTACCCAATACGAAGCAAAGAACAAGCCAATCCCTCATTCCAAGATGACATTGCTTGCAACAATTTCGATTCGTTCAAATGACAAAAGTGGCTCAAAGCCAAAGAGATGTACTCACTAAGCTAATATAAACTTCATTTGACTGAACCACCAATATTTTGCACTTTAGAGAACGAATTGTCTCCTTTGGATTATTTTCAGAACGTGCATATGACCCTTTATACTTATCTTGAAGGAGTTGAGTAGACTTCTAATTTGTGAACAGTTATTCCCAGCTTTGTTTGTGCAATATGCCACCACTTTTTCTTCTTCACTTTTTCTATTAAAATGTCTAATTTTGTATTAACCAGCACCAATAAGAAATATTAAATATTAAAACCATAAAGAGATACCTCTTTAAACTGATTTCGGCTTGCAGTCTTTGCAACAAAATATAATGAAATGTAATTTAGTTGCGACCTTCGAATAACAAAATTTTTAGGTTAAGAGACACTGCAAAAAACTGTGTAACCTCAATACATTTCTAATATGTGCAATAAAAATGACCGTGAACTTCAAAACGAAATCTCCTTAGGACTTAAAGCTAGGATTTTTCTGAATCATTTGCACCAGACCTTTATAGATGGCAACAACTTCGATAAATTCCATCAAGCACGTTAATCTAGGAACTTTCAATTCGTGCAAGTCGGTCCTAGTCTCCTAGAAAGGAAAAAATCTTAATCCCGCTTCTGCCTAGGTTCTGACTTCCAGTTCTTTTTCTACTCTCCATCGTTGCCTTGTTTTCCACTAAAACTATACCCAAAATATTGCTAGCTCGTCCAAACATTAACATATTGAAACATTATCCAGTAAACCTGACGTCCATCAAGTCACCAAGCCCTTACCTACTCACTAATTATGATCCATATTTTCCCAACTAAAGCTAACTTCACATCATAATACAGTGCTGAACTCTAAGAAGAATCATCATAACTAATCTACTGGTGCAATATGCAATAGACTTTTACTAATTAAAATATAGTACACTTCAGCCGCATTAAAGAGTGAAAAAAGTAAAACAAGAAAAGGCAATTAAAAAAGGTAAACAAGAAAAGGCATAGCTAAGATTCAACCATGATTGATAAGCACAGTTCAAGCTAAGACTACTATTGATAGCTCCTCTGGTGAGCCCACATGCTGCCATCCCGAAAATCCTTCTCTTCTGACTAGATAGCAAACGAGCCGAGCCGAGCTTGAATGTTCAAGTTGGTTTGTTAGTTTTGTAGTGAACCTGAGATCGCGCCCAATGAAAATTTGACAAGCCGAGCTGGCCTAGGCTTAAGTCGAGCTAGAACTTGTTCACGAGTCATAACAAGCCAAAAATATCATTTATTTATACTTGCAAACAGCTCTAGAGCTGCAAATAAAATTTTCATTACGTACGTAAATGAGTTCATGCATATACAAAATTCTATAAATTATACATACACAAGTTTACAGAGCATATAAGTTTTTTTTTGAATAAGTCTTTTATGATGATTTTCACTAGGTACATATTTTGTTTTTACATATATAAACTCATATCATTCAAGTTTATAAATGAAATTTTCATTCTGCATATATATTTCCCGTTCGCGAGCCGAATACTTGTCAGAGGCTGACTCATTTATCAAATGAGCATTCAACTTTACAGTTTCAACTTTCAACTCCTCGAATATCTAGAAACACACACACACACACACAGTTGAAAAGATTACCGCAAATTTTGATGGGAGCTTCGAGTTCGAGGAGATTGGGTTGTTGCATGAAGATGTCGCGAGAAGCTACACAGAGCTGCTTGATCTCCGACTCGGTGAGCTGGACGAGTTTGCCCGGCTTCGCCGATCGGACTTCAATCAGCCGTTCGATTATGTTGTCAACCACTGCAGGGTCCATTATTCCTCCCGTAAGCTTGCAATTTACAGCACAAGAAATGAAACCCTAATTTGGTCTCCGATCGTCGTCTTCTTCTATCCAAATCTTGACCTTAATGGAGGCTGAGGCGGCAAATGGGTTTTGTTTCCTGGATATACGACATAGGAGAGAGAGAGAGAAAGAGAGAGAGAGAGAGAGAGATGATGGCTACGAGTCCAATGAGGCGGATTCAACCGTCTCCTGCAATTATTCGGGCCAGGTCCACTTCAGTCCATTATTTTCCGTAGTAAAAGTACAGAGAGATTCCATTAACTTGATGGAATATGGATGGAGCATCATGTATGCGAGTCTGAGTCGGGCTAAATTTTCATTACAGTATTTTTAATAATTTTTATATTTTTGAATTATACGTTGTCAAATTAACAAGTCAATATTTTCATATACGTCAACTGATTTAATAAATTTTAGTCCACGAATACAAAAGAATATTGAAAATAACATAATGAGAACGCACCCAAATGTAATGAAAAAAAAAGATTGATTTTTTACTTATTTTTATTTTACTTTTAAAAAAATTAAGTTTGGATTGTAATTTTTTTACTTCTTCGATTCCTCACATCGATATGAACTAATAAATTATAAAAATTATATACGAAATTATTAAATACAATTTTGTTTAATAAAGACAAAAAATAAGCCAAGTGACCTATTAAAGATAAACCATGCCCTAGTAGTATCAGGTGTTCCACTAACTTGATTTTTTTTTTTTTGCCTTTTTGGTTTTTTTATGTGAAAGCTCGAAATACGCTTGGCTTTTTGTGATTTTTTATATGATGTATTGTGAGGAGATGACCCATTTTTCTAGTGATTTCTCGGTAACAACCGCCCGTCAGGCGAGGCAACTAGGCCATGAGCCGCACATCATCCCCAAGAGTATAGACAAGTTCAGACAAGTTCGCATTTTGCACATTTCTCTCAAACACTTTACCAGATTCAAAATATAATCCAAAAATAAAATAAAAAATGAGCTTCCCAAACACCCCATCAACAACCACGGGTAGTGACCCGGATGTGTCTTTTGTTTTCTTTATGGTAGTTCTTCTGGATTCTTTAATGAGAATGAAAAAGTGGACTAGAATGGTTAAACATTGTGCAGCCAGAGCAAACCAAGGTTGAGCAGAAATTTTCAGTAGGGACTTTTTCAGTTCAGCTTATCCACGAGTACATACCAATTCAACTGCAGATTCAAAACAAGTTAGTCACGTTCGATATCCGACTGAAATCTGAGGAGGATCAGAAAAGAAATTTCACACGTCATGGCACATGGAATTAATAGTAATACCGTATTTGGTTAGCGTAAGATAAAAATCATTCTACCTTCGAGCTATTTTTTCAAGAGGATTGTTTTGAATCCTCGAGCTCCTCTTTCGACCATTAATGATCTGATCAGCAAGAAACCCTAATTGCAATACCAAATACGAAGAAGACAAAGTATGATCAAAGCCTTTAATGTCAACTCAAGCATGTGATGAACAATATTCGCGATACACTTGGCGATGTGCATCACACGGTGTTCTTCCTCTCGTTCCATATCTTTACATGGAAAAATAGGGTTTCCAGCAGCAGTCACAAAGACTAACCACGATGTCATATATAGCCAAAAACGGAACATAATAAGTTGATCTTTCAGCTAGTTAGTTAAAAATGGATCCCACCAATTGAAGCACCAAAAATGATCTTCAAAGGTGTTATCGGAAACTAGCCATTGGCGGGAATATCTGACAAAATCTGCTTCATTTTCTCGTACGTCATGAAAACTATACCAATACTTGGCACCACCTTGAAGTATTCGGGCAAAATCCCTCTGTACAATCCGCGAATGCCTTCAGTCCTGAAAATAAACCCAAACGTACCAAAAAGGCCGGTGGTGTACACGCGTGCCCGCCCGCCTGCTCCTTCCAACTGCATCCGTCGCCTCACGAGGTCGAGAGGGAATGTAACTGCCACGTATACGAGCAGAAAATTAAGAGGAAGTGCACACGAAAAGTATATGCGAGAAAGTATATGCATAGACTTTACAACAAGCTTCCTGAAAAGGAATTATCTTGAAATTTCATTTTTCCAAGAAGTAGGTTATGCCCTGTAAACTCATTAGAGTGGTAATTGAACTGCATGTCGAAAGCGAATCACAAACTACTACTGCGAGAGGAATCAACCTAATTATAGAGGTGTGAATGCAACTTTAACTAACCAGCCGCTACCAGGAAGATATGAGAACAGCAATGACCAATCTTACACAAATATGCACATTAACAAGCGAAATGCTTCTGCTAAATCCAAGTACAAGGGTGGTGACAGTTCCCAAGGGTTTAAGGCTTGGCTTATATAGCCTGAACTATCCAACATAGACTATGTTAAGGTAAAAGTCAATTTTTTTTTTGATCGGCTAAAAGTCAACTTATTTAGGTTGGGGTGCCTAATGCCTATTTGCGGAAGAATGGCAAACTTCCATCCTCCAAACTTACGAATCTGAATGGAGTCAACAATAAATTGTCGGCTTAGTTGGCATCACCCAGGAATGTAGACTTGACAACACAGATCTGCAGACAACTGTATTAGAAATTAACAGTCCAATCAAAATTGAATTGCTAACCAAAAATTCTCCGAAATGCCCAACACACACACAAACACACATTGCAGCAAAACCATTTGTCTTCCTTGAACTTAAGTTGTTCCTGTCTCAGAGATGGGAGTCACGCTGACACCACATAGAGCATCCCACCACAATAAAGAGAGTTGAAGCATTACTGATTACTTGAATAGATGTATTATTCTGTAAATTTGTCCTTCAAAATACTGTTCAAATAGTCAGAGCCTTGGAGTAAATGTCTCGTTTTCCAAGATAGAAGCGTGTCAGTTTGATATCCCATGTAAAAAAAAACAACTCATTCTCCATAGTTTTGCATTGGAGCCAATATGTCCACAATATCCCCCCAATCTCAGGAAGAGTACTAGAAAGAACATGAAGAGGCTTGAGAGTTTCCACCACGTTTAAGAAGGGGAAAGCAGAGTAAAAGAGGAAGGGAAAAGTTTCCCTCAAAGCAAACCATATCCTTCTTTTCCAAAAAAAAAAAAAAAAATTAAACAGGAAAAAGGGAGTAGAGGAGCCTTCTCCTTTTCACATTTTCCTTTCACACAATCTTTCTAATATTTGGCAGGATTACACCATGGATGAAGTAATCGCCCTTCTCCCTACCTCCTTCCTGACCTGCACAACCTAACAATGCAGGGGAGTTTTTCCTATTCCAAAGGTTACCTTTGCCATCCCCCAGTACTAACTGGCCTTCCTCTAGCTATTTCAAAGGGAGTAAAGTGTGTGTTTGGTTTGACAAGAGGTTCTAAAGATGGTTTCTCCCCCAAAATATCAACTTGACTCAACTAAGCCCTTTTCCCAGCTACTTGAGAATGGCTCATAAATCATGTTTCGCTGTTCCACTATTTCTCCGGACCTATAAATTGATTAATCTAGCCAAAAGCAAGTTCTCCTGAATTTCAAAACCAACTGAAGGAATTATAAGTTTTCAAGCTTCATGATTACTAGAGCTTGTCCCACATTAGTTAATTATAACCTCCAAAACTAGTATATGAGACTGGGTGGCAACTCCCCTCATTGCCAATTGGTTTTGCGTTGGATGCTTTAACAATAAAAAACAATGGAACCTTATGGCACTGCTATGAGAAACTGTTGGATAAAAATCTCAATCTGAAATCAAATAAGGATGTAAAGAACTCTAAAACCTCGAACAAACAAAAGGCTAGAGCTACAACCTCTTTGTTTTGATCATTAATAGTTTCTGAAAATCATTTCTAGATACTAGGTTTCAGTTATCAATCCCACACATTCATTTGAGGCGCCTATTAATTAGCTTCAGTATTTCCTCTCTAACAATAACTTTCTTCTCCCCAGGGAAAGCATCCATGACATATGATCTGCCAAGGAGAAGAAAATTAAGAAAAGGGCTTTGCGATAGACTCGGTAGAGTGACAACCCCATAGATGACACGAACCAAAGCTTCAGTTACCACATAAATCACCTGTGAAACTTAAAAGGTCCCAGTATCACCAGCGAGGGATGGGAAAGGAAGCAGAATTGAGAAGCGTACCTCGAAGAGTACACTCTCATGCCTGCTAACTGAGAGAACTGGATAGGATCGCTTGAGAATGTGCCACCCTATATTCGAACAAACTACATCATTCTGAAAGCCGAGTTATCTCACTTAGGAGAGGCAAAGATCTCCAAGTCAGATTTTAGCATATAACATATAGTCAGTTAGCAAAAGACAAAAACAAAATATGTTATGTTGTTGGCTTCCTTACTAAAGATCCTCATATATCAGATAAAAATTGACTTCTCTTCGGGGTCTCTGGCTCTAGGTTTCACTCTGTTAGATGCTTAGTGCAAAGCCTGCATCTCAACCTGCTTCTCTGCATCAAAAGCATTGAAGACAAGCTACAGGCATTAACTTCTTTCATTCGCTATTAGTGTTGTTTAATAATAGAATTAAAAAAGAAAGTCTACTGAAGAGATTGATTGTTGTTCCCTATTGAAGGTGAGGAAGGCTGGATGAGAAGCAATAAAATACATGGGATGTTACGAGAATGATTTTGCTCACCCTCATTAAAAGAGGGTGGGGTGAATGTAAACTTCACCCTGATTGGTGGAAAAAGTGTGAGACCCACCACAATTCCTGTGGACCCTACACAATTTCCACCAATCAAAGTGAGGGCACCGTTTTCCTTCCCTTTTTAATGAGGGTGAACGAAATTACACTCGGATATTACTTATAAAGACTGAGACAAAAACTGTTAATTAACCTCAAAAATTATGGTTCCCAGTTAGTAGCACTAATAATCTATTTAAGCTGCATTGTGAGGATAAAATAGACATGAAATTCCAGCCATTACCACCACAAAAAACTCAACTACCCTGTAATGTGGAGTTAATAGCATTCTCAGTTCTGTTTCCAGAACAGAACGGCCAATTCCTTTTTGTACTTTTCGACAACTAATACAGAAAGGAAAATGAGAAAAGAACACTATAACATTGCTACAAACATCAACTTATTCCAGAGGATGAAACATTCCTAGATGCAGGAGCAAACACCAACCCAACCATATCTCCTGCATACGTTTGTTTCCATTGTTCGATCAAAAATTGAAATGGTGTTCCAAAGCAAACCCAAAAGTGAACTCTCTTAAAGTTTTAGGGCTTTCTGTTGAAGGTTTCAAATCACTCACCTGTTGACGATGCTATGCCTGAAAGGCTGCCACATGCAAGGCTGACAAGGACATTGGAGTCGTTGGGCCTAAGCTCAACAAAACAAATTATGAATCACTTCACCATTCAAACTAAATATGAAGAAAGAAAACACCAAAACATAAAGCACTCTACAGATATATTAAAAGGCAATTTCAAATCCTTACGTAACGAGGTATTACCTCTGCGCTTTCCAATGAGATCTCAAGCTGTCATAAACAGAAAAACTGATTGCCAAATTAGGCCCGACACCCTGTATTAGTTCAAAACAGCAGTTAACCACCCAAAATGCACTTATCAATCGCACTTGGATTATAACAACAATAAGATAAACTTTACCAATAATGTCGCCCCAAGTCCCTTATAGAGGCCAAAGACACCTTCTTCCCTTGTTATGGTATGTAGAGCATGCCATATACCTCTATAGTAGATGACATTTGTCTGCGAATTAAAAAAACTAAATGATCAAAAAATAAGCACAAGAAAAACAGACATTAGGTGAGAAATCCTAGTAATACGTGGAAGTATGCAACCAGAAATCAGGCTATTGTCCTTCAGAGGCACAATACAAGAAAATCTAGTTTAATTTCCTTTGAGGGACGGGGGTAGATTGGGTGCAAACGTAATCTTCAGCATTATCTGCATTCTCCACAAAGTGGTTGCCCTCAGGTAACCCACAATCTCAAGGTTAGTAGGTGGAGTCTTAAAACAAAATAACCAGCAGCTTCTTGCATTACGAAGCACCAGGAACTCATACAGAAATAAGTAAGAAAAACCAAGAGAGGTTTTGCAGCCAAGTCAAAGTTTCTTATGTGTATGCCCATATCGCGTCTTTTGATTCTTCGATGTATCATAATTATCATCATATTATCACAGATCACTGATGACATAGAGGAAAGGCGACACCTGATGGGTGATGCAAAGACCAGAATAGATTGCTTTCCCGTTTCCAAGCTAAATAACAGAAAAGCCAAAAAGACAAGGCAGGGAGAGTGCTCTAAGTAGGGCAACTTTATCCTTCCTTCATGCTAGTAGTAACTTACTAAAGGTAGAGAATAAACTACTGCATATTCGATTCTGTGATAACTGGAGGGATGTATGCTCCAATGCATGGCAATTAAAGGATTGATAAACGAACAAGCTAGAATATGATAACTGAACTGAACAAGCAAAACGTCTATCTATTCTTACCTGAGTTGCAAGACGAGTCCTCACAAGATCCAATGGGTATGTAACTGATGCAGCAGTAATCCCAGCCAAACCACCACCTACAAGGCGTATGAAAATGTCTGCACCGACATTTTCCCTATGATTTTCCATCCCCGCAATGTTTTGTAATAGCTGTAAGATGAGAAGACGCAAATGATCAAACAAAGGACCTGATACGAGAGTATTCTACCAATGCATTTTTAATTTCATGAAGAAAAACATCACAGAACGTATGTACCAACATTCTTGTAGCGTTCAAATGCATAAAAGCTGATAGAAGAGTAAGGCAGACGATGAGCAATTGTGACAAGATTTCCTTTCCAGAAAGCCCTGAATCCTTCTTCCCTAACAATACGTGAAGCCTCATGCCAAATGCTGGCCTTTCTCAACGTGACAATATCAGAGTGCATGCCTTGCACCTGCAGAAACAAGATGGTATCATATAGAAAAGATGCAAGAGATGCAGAAGAAAGAAGCAGATTCCACGAAAAGACTGGTTCAGGAAGATTTTTTGAAATAAGTTCCTCTTCTTGTCCTTAAAGTAATTCTAAGTTTCTTATGAGTAAGCTTTTTGAGATTCTTCATTTGTTGGAATGATGTGTCGAATGGCCAATTGGGGGTCAAAGGGGAATTTGTAAAGGCCTTGAGGCTGCATGCCTGTTGGTCAGTATGTTTGCCTTCGTTCTTTTGTATCTGGACTCCAATATTCTAGGCTCATTTTTTAGGGCTTTGAGAGAGAGAACATATTTTGTGGAGAGGGTTTAAAGAGTTGACAACTGACTGTCCTTCTCCATAGTGATATAACCATGAAAACTTGAGTGTGTGTTTCACATCATTTCTCTAGCATTCCAATGTTTCCCACTCCACTGAATTAGAGAGTTATGCGGTTGCAACTATGTTCCTTGAATCAGAATTCTTACACCTAGATCTTGCAAATTGAAATTAAAATTCAAGGTCCATCAAGCCTAATAAAAAACTCACGGTAATACTGTCTTCTTCTTCAACATATACTCTCTACCCTTTTTCATTAAATTCTATCATTCATCATTGTTTTCATCAAATTCCAATCATCAATTTGGGGAAAAGAGTATTCAAAAGACAAACTTCAAACTTTTACGTTATATTTGCAAGTGCAGGACGTTGTTAACATGTCATTTCAAGTAAAAAACTTAAGTAGAGAGCCAACAGCGTTACTCTCGAATTTGATTCATCACTTTATAAACTGAACTTTATCCTAGCAGAGTAGCACATCGTCATTTACATGTCCAAACTTTAGTCACATAATATTTGAGTAGTTCCCTCCGCTCACTCTCTCGCTTTCGTGCTTTCACGGTCTAGCTTATGCTCCCGCTCATGCACGCGCACATGAATTGGGTCCAAACTCTCATTCAACCGCCTCAAAAAATATACTCACAGCGTCTAGTTTATCTTTTTTTTTTTTTTCCCTTCCCCTCCGCGAAAGGTTGTAGTTAGTGAGGTTCGCATGGGAGTACATGCTACCAACCACCACTGGGCTACCATTCCACTAGCACAGCGTTTAGTTTATCGTCCAGAATCAGATTTTCTATCTTATTCATAACATAACGGGACAAGCAAAATCGATAAGGTGAAACGATTCTGAAATTTTCAACCAAACATAGGTATCTCTGACAAAATTAACCTGGAAAAGGATAGTGAGGCGAGCGAGCGGCGCCGTGCAGGTCTTGCTGACGGCGCCGGCGATTCCTCCGGCAAGGAGCTGCGAAACGGTTCCGATTTGCGATTGCTGATGTTGCAAGGCCCTCTTCTGCTGCTCCACGAATTTATGCGCCGGACCACCGTCGACGACCACGCCTCCATGGCTCGAATTGAGAGCTATCTGCCCTCCCCCCCCAACTCTCGCCTCCGTCTGCATCCACACTTCTCTCTCTCTCTCTCCAATTTTTCCTCTGCGTGCTATGGACGACGAAGAAGAGAACCGAGAACGAAACGGCGTCGTAACTGTGACGGTATTGGCCAGCAACTTACGGAAACCAACAGCGTATGGCGTCATGTGATTGTTCCATAAGGTGTGAGTGAGTTTGAGACCGTTAGATTTGGAGACTTGGACTGGCGATGAGGATGATGGATGGGAATGGTCGGTTGTGATGCGTTTGATTGCGATTCAATTGGTATGTTATTAGGTGTGATTTAAGTGGGTAGCGAATCACTGGATCTGGGCTAATAACCGAATATCTGAGTTATGTGGATTGGGAATATTCTTCGTTGAGCTTGTAGGAGTAAATTTTTTTGGCCAGAATTATTCGTCAAAGGTTGAGGTTCAATGGCAAGCTGACGTATGTGAAATCTTTGGCTTTGTTTTTTTCATCAGCAAATCTTTGGCTTGTTGTGGATAAATAACTGGATTTTTTATTCAATCAAACACCTATCATCTTGAATTTTTTTTCAATTTGCAACAATTATTTTTAACGTCTTTTTCACATACGACTCGACTCGTATGTCTACCAGGCAAAAAGGAATACTCCTATATCTCCCAATCAGACGATCCAAATTTTGCCACATAGGCTTAACTAGACCAAAAATAACCGGTAAAACAAGTGATTCAACAAGTGAAAAACGGTATAACATGCAGGGGCGACTCCAATGTAGAAGAAGGGGTGTCAAGTGAACCCACTCAAAAAAAAAAATTGTACTCCCTCCATCCCTATTTAAATGTCCACTACGGGGATTCGAGCTTTTTTTCTAGACAAAATCAGTACACTCTAAAGACATTGATGTTCCCAAATTGCCCCTCAATTAATGGCTTAGAGTTTGAAATTAAGAGAAAATAAAAAATAGTTTTTGGAATTTTAGTGGTAC
>JAXBDA010003052.1:0-37555 GCA_036023075.1 Gaultheria prostrata | reverse complement strand
ACTTAGTATCCTCTTACTAACTTAAGCATCGGAGGGCCTTTGCCACGAAGGGCAAAGGTGCTCTAACGGCTCTCTGTTTTGCAGGTTCAGAGGCGTTAAACAGATCCCAGAATCTTGCCCTCTACAGAAATGTATGTATAGGAATTTTGGAACTGGGAGAGACACGTGAATTGTCTCAACAGAATTTGGACACTTCTGGCTTTATGTAGGAAATTGGAAAAAGAATGAAACGAGAGGAATTTGGAGTGTAAACGCCCTGAAGCTTGATAATTTGGCTCAATTAATTACGCAAACCCCGAAAGTATGCCACAATGCTTGCAAGCCCACAAATTTGAGCAAATCTTGAAAAGCCGCGATCTGGGATGCCGGAACTTGGTTTCTGGTAGACCCGGGTCTTCCAAATGAACAAAAATTTGATGAATTCCGGAAATGTGCTTGACACATGTTCCCCGAGCTTGAACACACATGATACACCTTTTCTTGAAGTGAATATCCCGAGAAGTTGTAGAAAAAGTCGCGAAATTCCGCCAGAATTTCCGTATCCGGGGTTTTCGGCGTATCCGTCTATCGAGACGTTCTTGAAAATGCCGAACAATTGCTCCACTAAGCCTTGGGTACTTATTTGGAGTTGTATGTACAAGAAAAGTGGCCAAAAATAACATGAGATGGGTCCCAGAGGGCCAAAGTCGGAATTTTTGGCTAAGAATAGCCATGGACACCGTGCGGTGTAGGAATAGATACCGCACGGTGCAGGAATTGATGTCGTACGGTGTCAAGTTTGGTAGGTCCACCTCTAACACTGTTTTTCTTGTAGACTGACTTGTGTTTTGACTTCCCCATGTATGTTTGCACGTTCAAAGGCTTTGAAATGCTGAACCAAACCCTATTATGAGGAAACTCACAATTTTTGCTTGACCTTCGCGCTTCCCGATGCGGCACGCTTCCCGAGGCAAACGTTTTTCGAGATTTTTGAACTTTTCTTGCTAGAATGGCTATAAGTAGCCTTGCCTCCATGACACATTCATCTCAAAAATTATTCTTCATACCTTCTTCCACATTCCCTCAATGGCTGTCAGTATCTCAGCTTTGGTCCGCCCTTGGCTTGACGAACTTGATGGCCTGGGCTGGCTGAACTTTCGTGATCATAGGTTGGCATTAATGCGTTACATTCGGGATGTAACCATATGTCCTGAGTTGCTCCATGCTGTTGTCCGTTTCTGAGATCCGGAAGTCCACGTGTTCCGTTTCGGCTTGCAAGAGCTATGCCCCACGGTGGAAGAGTTTCATGCATACCTTGGTGGTTTCGACCTGGAGATGCCTGTCATTCCTTTTCAGGGAGTAAATTATGCTGACGTGCTGTCTTCAAAACTGGGTTTGAGCAAGAATGCAGCAAAGTCTATGATCCAAGGAGGTGTGCTGAACGTCCCGCGCTTGATCAACCAGTTTCGTGTCCAGAAGGTTTTGCTTTGTGTCTCGTGATTCTGGCGGCATTCTTGTTTGTTCACTCAGATCATCAGGCAAGTGCGGCATTGGTGGGAGTGGCTAGGCAGATTAATGAGCGTAAAGATGTAGCTCCAATGGTCTTGCCTGAAACCTTGATGGGCTTGGATGGAGTCCATGCTGGGTGGACCAACTTTTTTGAAGGAAGTGCTTTGCTCCTACATGTAGGTTTCTCACTTAGCTCTCCTTTTTCTGGTTTGGAACTCATTCTCTTTTTACCTCAACGCTCGGGTTTAGGCTTTCTATGGTTTCTTACTTGTCTTTTCTCTCATGTAGATTTGGCTGTGTGACAAGGCTGCTCTTCTGGAGGCAGTGTCGCGAAACAGAATTCATGAAACACAGGGTTTCGTTCAGAGGGATTACCGGGAGTTTCACAGAAGTGTTCCGGGTTGGGTTCAGTTGCTTTCTCAACTGAAAGAAGACACAATTTCTTGGCGCTTGAACTGGCTGACTCGTCCCAACATGACAATGAGCAACATGGGCCATCATCGAGTAGTGTTGGCAGGTCTGACTTGTTGGACCTTTTACATCCCTTATCGCATTCTGCTGCAGCTCGGTGTTAGTCAAGCAATACCATCTGTATATCCTGAGGAATTTATCGTGCACAACTTCAATCATGCAACAATCCAGGCTTATCAGCGTACTTGGAGAGAACGTGCCACTGTTCCCAGAGATCAGTATTCCAGCATTATGCTTCCGGGGCGTTACAAAAGATGGTTCACACAAGAGATTGCAGCAAGAGAGAATGGGAATCAAATGTGACTTTTGCTTTAGTCTTAATGCACCCGAAATAAATTGCTGACCCATGACATGTTTCATGTGGGTCGAAGCTTTGCTTTTTTGTTGTGTTTGAAAGATTCATGCTCAGCCATGTAATCGAAGAATTTAGTTTGAATAAAAGCGAATTATGAAATTTTTCTGCTTTAATTCTCATTGACTGTGATTGAAAGCGCGAGTGACGGTTGTGGATCAACTCAAGAGACATTTCAAAGATTGCGACCGATCCTCAATGTGAGGATGCATACGTATCCTTAAGAAGGAATCAGGCCATGACGTAGTTCATGCCTAAAATTGTTGGCTAAGGTTCGCTCGAGTATTTTCACTCTCCTTTTGCGCTCTAATTTTTGCCTAGTATTGCTCTTTACGGGTTTTCGGCCTAGCGAGCTTTCAATTGATTTTGTCTTGAATTTTGCCTAAGCCGCCCGATGTGGGTTTTCGACCTAGCAAACTTGCTCTAATTTTTGCCTGGCACTGCCCGCCCTTGTGGTTTTTAGTCCAGCGAGCTTCTCTTAGGGGTAGTATCTCTTGAGCTGATCCATGTTGACCAATGTAGAGAATTCGTTACCGTCAAGATCAATGAGCTGAGTTGCGCTTCCAGACAAAATTTTCTTGATGATGTATGGCCCTACCCATTTTGGCTGAAATTTCCCGCATGGATCGAAAACTGGAGCCCGGATCTCCTTCAGAACCATGTCTCCTTCTTGCAAATTCCTGGATTTGACTTTCTTGTTGAAAGCGCGTGCGATTCGGCGTTGATATACCTGAATGTGATATAAGGCTTTGAGCCTTCTTTCGTCGAACAGCATGAGTTCTTCGAACCTTGCGCTTTGCCAATCAGCTTCTTCGATGTCTGATTCTATCATGACCCGTAGAGATGGCACTTCAAGCTCGATCGGGAGAATGACTTCCATACCATAAACCAAAGAATAGGGTGTTGACCCTGTCGGAGTACGGATAGATGTCCGATATCCCCAAAGTGCTAACGACAGCTGTTCGTGCCAGTTTTTTGCGAACTGGATAGTTCTTTCCAGTATCGACTTGATGGTTTTGTTGGCAGCTTCCACAGCTCCGTTGGTTTGCGGCCGGTAGACGGTCGACTTGTGGACTTGAATCCCAAAATCGTCGAGAACTTCCGCAGCTCTACCCTCGAAATGAACACCATTGTCAGACACGAATGCGTGAGGCACGCCATACCGGTAGATGATGTTTTGCTTGATGAAGTGAGCCACCTGAACCGCTGTAAGGGTTCTGTACGAGGCAGCCTCAACCCACTTGGTGAAATAGTCGATGGCGACTACGATGAACTTGTTCCCGTTTGAAGCAGCCGGGGTGATTTTGTCGATGACGTCGATGCCCAAGGTTGAGAAAGGCCAAGGTGAAGTCATGGAGTGTAGCTCCGATGGTAAGAGGAGGAGGGCGTAGGGCTCGCCGTAGCCCTTCTCCTGGCAGAGGGACTTCTCAAGTAATCCTTATGCCTTTGTTACTTGTACTTTGCGCTTTGAGACTTGTATATCATCCTTGTATGCTAATGGAATTTCTTTGCTTTGTGTAGAGTGTGTCCCCACCTCCGAGGACTGAGCGCGGGAGGCCATTGATGAAGCAAGCTGGAGGTGGTCTTGTGATTCCTCCTTCTAACAGAGTACTTCGAGACTGCCAGTCTTCTGCTGAGAGACTGGGAGGTAGTGCACCGGGGAGTTCAGCTCCACCACAGCAGTGGGCTTTTCGACTGGGAGAGATAGAGAGCAGTGAGGAAGAGGACACGGGTCCTGCCGTGTCTGAGAAGTTTAGGCCGCGGGTGCAGAAGAGGCCCCACACTTGAGTAGGTAGGTCAGGCCTGCGTGCCTGCTTTTGATTTGGGCGCCTGTTCGCTCGTTTTTCTTTTCTTTTCATGGATGCGGCCTGCGTGCCATGGTAGCAGTTGACGATGCTAGGCCTGTTTTGCCCTTTGATGGATGTATTTTCCATTTTCATGCTATGGATTATCAGTTTGGTTTTTATAAAAACTCGCACTTTCGTTATGTAAAATGACTTACATTTACAAAGACTTGAATCTAAAAACCAAATCTGTAAAGACCCGTAAAATCTAATTTATTTATTTTTCTAAATAACATTGGGGTAATGTAAGGAATTGTGTAAAATGATGAAAATGACTAACTGTGAGAGGATTAGATGTTACAAGTGTTGTATGGGTCGATTTGGTTTACACATGAAGCATTTGGGCTTTTGGTGTGATTTTTAAAGATATAGTGCATGTGTGTATATGTGTGGTGTGAGTGGAGAGAGGACATCACTCTCCCTCCCCCATTTTTAGCTAGCCAGCCATCTATCTCTCTCTTCTCCTCCATAACTCTCTTCTTCAATTCTCTCACCAATCCAAGCCAAATCCTAAGTTCAAAACTTAGCCCCTTCACGAAAGCTTCTCAAAATCGCGTGCTCTACGGTTTGGTGTGCCTTTTTCACCCCGCTGTTTGAAGAACCTTTCTTGGATCTTGAAGCTAGGGTTTGGGTTTTGCTTTTGGAAGGGTTTTCAAGCTCAATCTCAAGAGGTAGGGGATCATCCTTCAATTCTCAATGTAAATTTGATGTTTGTGTGTGTATTATCCTCATACTTGTTAAATCCCTCTTAATCCTTGCTTTAAGCCTTTGTGGAGGCATTCTAGTCTTATCATGTTGATGCGGAGTTTTTCTATTTATTTCCTAAAGATTCCTTAGTCAATTTGTGTGTTTGATTTGAGTTGGGTTGAAATCCCCCACTTTGGGTGAAAATCTGCTAGAACTGGTTACTATTCATAATTTTTGGGCAATGTCATTACAAAATTAGGAAAAATGTAAAACTACAAAGTTGTAGCTCTTCAAATTCCCTACGTTTTGATATATAATACGTCCAAAATGGAGTTCGGCGCGAAAAGATATGGCAACTTTGCAATTTTGCTCCTTTTGACCTGTTTTGTGTGACATACGTACTATGTTCATTCTAATTGACTTGAAACACCTTGAAATACGTGTCATGAGTATAATTTGGCATATTAGATGATACCTTAAGTTCCCTCAGGGTTCGTGTTATATATTTGACACCTAATGACACTATTTTGACGATAACCGATCGAATTTGCGTTTTGAGCGTAGAATTGAGTTGAGGCGATGTATGGATACTTTAACGATTTGAATGAACATGAAATGAGATTGATGAATTAAATTAATGGCACAGGGCCCGAAAGGGTATGTCCGGTTGGCACGGAGCCCGAATGGGTATGTCCGGATGGCACGGGGCCCAAAAGGGTATGTCCGGATTATAATAAATGAAGCAAGTGACTGGTAAACATGGTGTGAATGACATTGGGGTTACGTGGACACGAGTTGGATACAATGGGGAGGTGGTTGATCAATACTTGTATCTATCGGACCTTGTGACTCTCCTAGCTCTTTTCCTATGATTTCATTGCTCTCCTTAGATGATTTTATTCTTGTTGCACGTCATGAATATCTCATGTCCATTTAGAATCGATATATGTTTTCGTACTAGGCTAGTGAGCTCACCCTTATTATTTTCGAGTACTCAGCAAGGAGGAACATGAATTGGCGTGTGGAAGTGCATGCATGACAACTTTTGAAAGCTCATTGCACGAATTATATGATCATCATGGACTAGTACTATTTTTGAAAAGACGAACGTTTAACTTGTAATTCATGCATTTTGACTAGAAATTTGTAAAGACTTAGTGGTTTATGTATTTGATTCGGATACATCAAACTTTGACTTTCGTTGAATTTGAATATGTAATTTGATTTTGATAGTGGAAGGTGTTGAGCTCCACGTGGATTATATAATTATCTATGTTTTATAAAATTTGGGGCGTTACAAAATCTAGCACTGAGAATGTATGACACGAGACACTGTGGGGAAATGAATGTATATGAATTTGAAACTGGGAGAGACACGTGAATTGACTCGATAGAATTGGACACTTTTGGCTTTTTATGGGAAAACTAGAAAAAGAACGACTGAGAGGAATTTTGAGTGTAAACACCCTGTAGCTTGATGACTTGGCTTGACTAACCATACAAATCCCGAATGTGTGCAACCACGCTTGCAAATCCCATGAAACCAAGTAAATCTTGAAAAACCATAATCCGGCGTGCCGGGACTTGATTCTCGGCAACCCCGGGCCTTCCAAATGAACAAATTTGACCAATCCATGAAACGTACTTGACATATCCTTCTTGAGTTAGAAAATACATGACATGCCCTTGCTTGAAGTGAATATCCCGAGAAGTTGTAGAAAAGTTGCAAAATTTCGCCCAAATTTCCATATCCGGGATTTTCGGCGTATCCGTCTATCGAGACATCCTTGAAAGTGCCAAACAATTCCTCTACTAAACCTTTGATACTCATTTTGAGTTGCATGTACAAGAAAGTGGCCAAAAAAAGCTCGGAATGGGTCCCGAAGGGCCAAAATTGAAATTTTGGCCAGAAAAAAGCCAAGCATGCCGTACGGTGCGGGAAATTCCACCGCTCGGTGCCCTTGTTAAGCCGTACGGCACTGGGGTTTTTATGCCCCACTTCTGACACTGTTTTCAGCAGTTCTGGTCTCCTGTCTTGGCTTTTTGATGCATATTTGGACGTCCAACAACCTTGAAATGCTGAACCAAAGCCTATTTTGGGAAGGCTTACAAATTTTGCATTATCCTCCCGTTCCTCGATGTGCACGCTTCCCGAGATGCGCATTTTTTGAGATTTTCAGACTTTTCTCCCTTGAAAGCTTATAAATGGCATTGTTTCTATAGCATACTTATCCCAAAAATATACTCCACATCTCCTTCCACATTCTTCAAATGGCCGTTAGTATCTCAGCTTTGGTTCGTTCCTGGCTTGATGAACTCGACGGCCTGGGCTGGCTGAACTTCCATGACCATAGGTTGGCGTCAATGCGCTACGTTCGAGACGTAACTATACGTCCTGAGTTGCTTCATGCTGCTTTCCGTTTCTGGGATCCTGAAGTGCACGTGTTTCGCTTCGGTCTTCAAGAGTTATGCCCTATGGTGGAAGAGTTCAACGTGTACCTTGGAGGCTTCGACCTGGAGACCCCCGTCATTCCTCTTCAGGGAGTGAGTTATGCAGATGTGATGTCCGTAAAGCTGGGTTTGAGCAAAAATGTGGCGAGGTCCATGATCCAGGGAGGCGTGCTCAACATTCCGCGCTTGATCAACCTGTTTCGACCTGAAGGTTTTGCCTTGTGTCTTGTCATTCTTGCGGCGTTTTTGTTTGTTTGCTCAGATAATCAGGCAAGTGTAGCACTGGTGGGAGTGGCTAAGCAGATTGAGGAGTGCAAAGATGTGGCTCCAATGGTTTTGGCTGAGACTTTGATGGGATTGGATGGAGTCCATGCTGGGCGGACCAATGTCTTTGAAGGCAGTGCTTTGCTCCTACATGTAGGTTTCTCACTCAGCTCTCCTTTTTCTGGTTTATTCACTCATTCTCTTTTTACTTCAACGCTCGGGTTTAGGCTTTCTATGGCTCCTTACTTGTTTTTTTTTCGCATGCAGACTTGGCTTTGTGATAAGGCCACTCTTCTGGAGGCGGTGCTGCAGAACAGGATCCATGAGACACAAGGTTTCGATCAGAGGGAGTACCAGGAGTTTCACAGGAGCGTTCCCGGTGGATTCAGGTGCTTTTCCAGCTTAAAGAGGACACAATCTCTTGACGCTTGAGCTGGCTGGACCGTCCGACCATGGCGGTGAGCAATATGGGACATCATCAGATTGTTCTGGCAGGTCTGATTTGCTGGACCTTTTATATCCTTTACCGCATTCTTCGTCAGCTCGGTGTTTGTCAAGCAATACCACTCGTGGATCCCAAGAATTTCATCATGCCAAACTTCAACCATGCAACTATCCAGGCTTATCAGCGTACTTGGAGGGAGCGTGCGACTGTTCCCAGAGATCAGTATCCCAACATTGTGCTTCTGTAGCTTTACAAGAGGCGGTTAATATAAGAGATTGCAACAAGAGAGAATGGAAATCAAAATTGACATTTGCTTTAGTCTTAATGTACCCGAAATAAATTGCTAACCCATGACATGTTTCATTTGGGCCATTGCTTTGCTTTTTGTTGTGTTGTTTTGTAGTGTGAAAGATTCATGCTCAGCCATGTAATCGAGGAAATTAGTTTGAATAAAAGTGAATTATGAAAATTCTCCGTTTTGATTTTCGTTGATTATGATAGTAACCGCAAATGACGGCTCTGGATCAACTCAAGAGATGTTTCAAAAGATTGCTACTGGTCCTTAATGTGAGGATGCCTACGTATCCTGAAGAAGGAATCAGGTCATGACGTAGTTCATGCATACAGTTGATGGCTAGGGTTCGCTCGAGTATTTTCACTCTCCTTTTGTGCTCTAACTTTTGCCTAGTACCGTCATTACGGGTTATCGATCTAGCGAGCTATTTTGATTGATTTGTCTTGAATTTTGCCTAAGCCGCCCGATGTGGGTTTCCGACTTAGCAGACTTGCTCTAACTTTTGTCTGGCACTGCCCGCCCTTGCGGTTTTCAGTCCAGCGAGCTTCTCTCAGGGGTAGCATCTCTTAAGTTGATCCATGTTGACCAAAGTTGAGAATTCATTGCCGTCAAGATCGATGAGCTGAGTCGCGCTTCCAGACAGAATTTTCTTGATGATGTACGGTCCTGCCCATTTTGGCCGAAATTTCCCACGTGGATCGAAAACTGGAGCCCGGATCTCCTTCAGAACCATATCTCCTTCTTGCAGATTCCTAGACTTAACCTTCTTGTTGAAAGCTCATGCGATTCGACACTGATACCCTTGAATGTGATGTAGAGGGTAGAATTCTCGTATCTTGATGGTGCCTCTAAACCTGCAAGATAAGGAACGGTTAGAGCACCTTTGCCCTTGATGGCAAAGGCCCTCCGATGCTTAAGTTAGTAAGGGGATTTACTAATCAAGGAAAGAACAATGCGTATGAATGGGTTTCACAGCGTACCTTTCACCGTAGGCACAATGCTTGTATTTATAGGTATAGGTTAGCTTGCTGATCAAGGGCCCTTGTTGCCCTAGTTTCCTTATCACGTTAGGAAACCTTTCCTAATAGGACTCGTCCTATTAGATGCAGTTTCAGTATCACATTGGTCTTCCATGGTTAATGGGATTCCTTTCCATATAGGACTTACTCCCATATGTTTGTGCAATATGACTCTCAATAGGATTCTTCATTCCTTATCCGATATGGAATGCTCACATCATTCCCTTGAATCACGGGATACTCCTCTTATCACGTAAAAGAGTATTACAGGCCCTTCCAGAACGCCTTACCGTTTGGTTAGCCCAATAGCGGTGTAACCGTGCTGCCACATAGCTCGGCTATACTGTCGCTGGTCTGTAGATCCTAGGACCGAGCTATTCGTAGCTCGGCCTGACCCTGCACCTTATCGTGGTGCCATGGTGGATTATGCATTGCGCGCCTGGCCCTACTCGTGGCCTCTCTAGCTCGGCTCCCCTGTAGGGTACACCCATACTGCATAGCCGAGTTAGGGCACTCAAGAGGGTATACGGGTTTTACCCTCTCCAATTGCTCCCCAGCTCTGACCGCCACTGTTGTAGTGATGTTCAGAGCTTGTACCGAGCTAATTCGTGATTGGTTGGGCTTGTCATTTAGGCCTGACCCTTCACATGGCCTTTCCCCTCACGTGGGGGGCACAAATACCTTTGCATTAAATGCAATGCGATGCGTGCTGCATATTCGATAAGACCAAAGGATGTGTTCATACGTGACACCCCCCTTTTTCCTCGTTTTACGTGTAGGGTCATCATGATTCCGTTTCAAATCAAAAAAACCCTTCTCATTTCCCCCTTCACTTACACATTTTATTCAAGAGCGAGGAGAGAGAAACAGTGCTTGCGTCTTCGCCATTTTCACCGTTTCAAGCTTCGAGTCAGTTGCTACTCCGTTTTCCATCGTCGAAAAACTCATCTAGAAATCTCCCGACTCTGCCTGTAAGTTTTTTATTCTTCCCAGGCCCTCGTACTCTACCGGAGTTCGATCAGGTTGACGGGAAAATTCATATCCCCATCGTCTTCATCACCGAGGGCGGTCTGAAATTCCCTCTTGACCCCTTCCTCTGCGAGGTCTATGATCGATGTAGGCTAAGCCCCATCCAGATGTGCACGAATTTCGTTCGTGTTATTTTGGGCGTAGTCGCCCTGAACAAGGTCATTGATTTTAACCTAGGGTGGTTCGATATTTTGAGGTTGTATTCTGTCGTTCCTACCGGCGACGGAACCTACTACCTCAAGGTGAGGAAGAAGGAACAGCAGCTGATTACTGACCTCCCCAACTCAGCGAGAGGAAAAAAAATTGATTACCTTGTGGTAATCGAGGGTTGGATGCCAACGACCCCCGAGGGCAACCCTATCCCATGGAGGATTCTACTGCCCGACACGGGTCCACATTAGTCCCTCTTCTTGCTCGCCTCTTCTTTCTTTTTTGATGTTTGCATTTGTGCTGTAATATTTATCTGTAACACCGCTCATATTGTATCTTATTGCAGCGGAAAATTTAAGTGCAAGCTACAATCTCGACCGCAGCGAGCTTCATCATGACCAGATCGCCCAAGCACTCCTATTCGACGGTTTTGACCTTGTTCCTGTGGGACTTGGACGAGCTGCGCACATATTGCTTGGTTATACTCCCACCCACTGGGGCGGAGTCAGACGAGAAGGCGACCATCGTACGCGCCGCCCTTGGCCTCCTTCACATCCAGTCATCCTTTCCAGTACCCCCGCCGAGCTTGGTCGACGCCGGCCAAGAAGAAGGAATCCTTTCAAAGGTGGTGGAACGCGTCGCCCCCAAAGCTCGCGTCCCGTTCCAAGTCAACAACAAGTGACCGTTGCTCACAGGGAAGAGATTGTCACAGGAATCCCCATTATTACCAGGGGTTCAGAGCCTAGCACGTCTAGGAGGAGCCCTGACGGTGACATACTCAGAGAAGTCGACGATTACCACACGCGTCTTCATCGCTCGGGTACTCGCCATCCCCTGAAACTTCTCTCAATCCCCCACAACCAACCAGGCCGATACAACCAATCAATCCCTTGGACATTCTTGACCAGCGATCCCTGCATGCCCCCAGGGTTTGAGACCAACACCACGCCTCCTCCTCAAGACATCGTTGACCTCACTATGAAGCAACGAGTAAAAAGACCATTGGAGGTAGTCTCCTCGCCTCCTCTTCAGCCACCTTCCTTGAAACAACACACCGAACCTTCTATTCATCGACAAGCCCGCAGCTCAGCTCCCCACCCCTGCGTCCCGGTCCTAGCTCGCCCTGATGGAGCTCTGTTGACCAGGGAGGACAGTATCAGCTCGCCCGAAAATGCCGTTGCTGTGGCCAAAGCTGTCATGCTCCCCGTCGACATGGAAAAAGAGAGGGGGAGCTCCTATGACAAGCTGCTAAAGACTGGTCTTCAGTCAAGCATTAAGGTAAGGACTCATGCGAGGCCTTCTGCTTTTATCCTGATATTGTTGTTTTTCGCCTTGCCAAGTTAATTGTGCCACCTGTTATGTTAATACCGAGCAGGGGATGCAAAAGATGATCGCTGGTCTAGAGCGAGCACGGGACAGCGAGAAGGATTTCAAGAAGGAGATCGCCACGCTGACAAAAAGGGCGGAGAAAGCCGAGAAGGACAGCTCGTACCACACTGATCTATGGAGAGATGCTAACAAAGAAAATGATGAGCTGAAGGAACAGCTGGCAGCTTTTAAAAAGCAGTCGGAGGAGACCGAGATGACACTTCATCAAGAGTAAGAGCAGGCAAAGGAGGCGGCTGGAGCTGCGCATGACAAGGGGGTGTTGAAGGCTACCCAAAACTATGTCGGCCAGATGCCTATCATCAAGAGGAAGATCTGGGATGCGTGCTGGAACAAATGTCTCACAGTGCTAGAGGTTTCCTAGGACTCCCCTCATTGGATGAACAATCACTTCCCTGGGCAGCCTTCAGCAATCGTCCAGCCCTCCGTAGCTATACAGCAGCCGCATGGTGACCAGTCTCCTCCTGCACAATCCACCCTTCCCCCACGCAACACCACTCCAGACACCGAGCAAGGCGAGAATGCAGATGTTGATTCGTCGCAAAAGGAGGGTGATGGGGGCGCGGAAAACTCAGAACCCCAAGACCCGTTGGAACCTGTTGATGCTGTTTTGCTTTCTTTGTTTCCTTTGCTCGCCCTTGCGTGGCGCTGGTTTGCCGCTTGTGGCCATGTAATACTTTGATTGTCGTTGGAATTGTTTCTTTTTTAAACTTATCTATTTGCGCAGTCATGTTTGTCAGCTCGGCCCTGGTGGCCTTTACTGGCTGTTCCATTTTGCTCGTACATACTGCGTGGTTTTGTTATCTAAGTATATGCGTACTTTAAGCAACTTTTCGCTTGCGATTAAGTATATTCGTACTTTAGGAAAAAAAAACACCAATTATTCGTTTGGTTCTAAGCATGTTCGTGCTTAACTCATGCCGTGCAATTTTTCATTCGCCATGCAATTCGTCGTTTGCAACTAAGTGTACTCGTACTTAGGAAGAAACGCTGAGCAATTCTTCGTTTGCCCCAAACTATGCAAGTATTCGTTTGCAATTAAGTATATTCGTACTTAATTAATCAGGATTGAGTAACTATTCGTTTACTTCAATGTACACACATTTGCATTAGCCACGAAGTATATACTTATTTAGAAAAATCGTGCAATTCCTCATTTGCAATTTAATCGTTGGAACATGGAGGTGCAGTATGCACGCACTGCTCCCCAATATGGTTTGAGCATGTACGTGTTAATCCATAATTCCCAACTCATTGAACACAGATGGAAGTCAAAGTGAGATTGTATTCATAATCTGACCAAGAAATAACCTTTGAAATAACTACATTAATGAATTCTAAAAATAAAACCAAGGGTACCCTCTCGTGGTGCCCTTCTTATTTTATAACTCAAAAAATAAAATAAAAACAGGAAGACACTGTGACTGTATTCGTAGCCACTATTGGCTATTGATAAAACTTACGGAGGTTTTGCACATTCCATGGTCGTGGAACTGCATAGCCGTCCAGGTCGGCTAACCTGTATGCCCCTATTCCAGCGATACCAGTAATCTTGTATGGGCCTTCCCAGTTTGGCCCAAGGTTTCCATCTGAGGACACCTTGGTGTTGGCCAATACCTTCCGCAAGACTAGGTCGCCCACTTTAAATTCCCGAGGCTGGACCTTTTTGTTGTAGCTTCTCCTTAGTTGTTCTTGGTAGGCCGCCAAGGTTATCAGTGCCCGTTCCCTCTTCTCCTCTGCTAGGTCAAGTTGCTCGGCTAGGGCTTGATTGTTGCCCCCTGACTCAACCAGAGCAGTGCGGTTGGTCGGTAGACCTACCTCCAACGGGATGACTGCCTTCGTGCCATAAGCCAGGGAATAAGGAGTCTCTCCTGTAGACCTCCTCGGTGTAGTCCTGTAGGCCCAAAGTACTATGGGCAGCTCGTCGGGCCACTTTCCCTTCTTGCTCTCCAGCCTCTTTTTCAGGCTCTTTAGGATTGATTTGTTTGAGGCCTCTGCCTGGCAGTTGCTTTGTGGGTAAGCGGGGGTGGAATAGTAGTTTCGTATACCATACTTGGCACAAAAGGCTTTAAATTTGTTCCCAAATTGCGAGCCATTGTCCGAAATAATCGAGTATGGGACCCCAAACCGTGTAATGATTTTATTCCAAACAAACCTCTCCACCATGGCCTCTGTGATTTTTGCCAAGGCCTCTCCTTCAATCCATTTTGTAAAATATCCGTGCCTATCAAGAGAAATTTGCGTTTCCCTATTGCCATGGGGAGAGGACCCACGATATCCAACCCCCATTGTGCAAACGGCCACGGACTAGTAAGGGGTAAGAGATCCTCTGCTGGTGCTCGGATCAAGGGTGAGTACCTCTAGCACTTTACACATTTTTTGACAAACAGTTTTGCGTCCTCCTGCATATATGGCCACCAATACCCTTGCGAAATTGCTCGGTGGGCTATGGATCGCGCTCCAGTATGGCCGCCACATGTCCCAGCATGTATCTCGTGTAAGAATTTCTGTACCAAGGCAGGGTGCACACACAACAAATAAGGGCCTAAATAAGATTTGCGATAAAGATTACCTTCTGGGGAGAGCCAAAATTTGGCTGTCTTGACCTTTATCTTGTGTGCTTCCCTTTTGTCCTCTGGTAACGTTCCATCCCTTAAGTAAGTTACAATTGGGTCCATCCAGCTCGGCCCAAGATCAGTCTCCATCACCAACTCTACAGACCTGCCAATGCTCGGCTCACCGAGGTATTCCACGATTATCGACCTTTTAAACTCTGTTTGTACTGCTGATCCTAGGCAAGCAAGTGCATCTGCATGAGCGTTCTGACCCGAGCTAATTCGCTGAATATGGACGACCTCAAATGTATCCAACAAGTCCTTGGCCACTTCCACATAAGCTTCCATTCTTTCACTTTTTGCGGTGTACTCCCCTGATAATTGATTTACCACCAACTGAGAATCACAAATTATTCTCAACTTACGGATTTTTAGCTCTCGAGCGTTCCTAAGGCCGGCGAGCAAGGCCTCATATTCAGCAACATTATTCGTTGTGCTGAACCCAAATCTTACCGCTTGCTCCAGGACCAAACCTTCAGGGGAGATAAGTACAATACTTGCCCGCTCTTTTGCTGCATGAGGAGCCATCAACAAAGAGCCTCCACTCTGTTGGGTCCTGGTCAGCACTTGGTATGGGCATCTCGGGCCCTGACTCCTTCTCGTGAAGTGGGGGTGGCGGTGCCACCCGTGGTGAGAACTCTGCCAAGACCTGCCCCTTTATGGCCGTCCTGGGTTGATAATCTAGGTGATACTGACTCAGCTCTACTAACCACTTTGAGATCCTTCCAGATAAGTCCGCCCGCTGAAGTATTGCCCTTAGCGGGTACTCAGTGTACACCGTGATTGGATGAGCTAGGAAGTAGTGTGGCAGCTTTCTCGAAGATACCACCAAGGCATATACCAACTTCTCCAGTGGCAAATACCTCGTCTCTGCCTCCAGCAGTACCTTGCTTACAACATAAATTGGCGCTTGCTCGGTCCCCCTCTCTCGTAGGAGTGTCGAGCTAACAGCATGCTCGGATACCGATAAATACAGTATAAGTGGCTCCCCAGTACCTGGAGATGAGAGCAAAAGTGGGGAGGACAAGTACGTTTTTAGCTCCACAAACGCCTGCTCTTGCTCGGCTCCCCACTCATACCCCTCTCATTTTTTTAACAACTGAAAGAAGGGCCTGCACCTATCAGAGGACTTGCTGATAAACCGATTCAGTGCTGCTGCCATCCCTGTTAACTTCTGGACTTCCTTCGTAGTCCTGGGACTCTCAAGACTCCTCAAGGCGGTAATTTGATCGGGGTTGGCCTCTATTCCTCTCTTGGTTACCAAGTGACCCAAGAACTTCCCAGAACTAACCCCAAAAGCACACTTTGAGGCATTTAATTTCAACTTATACCTTCTCAATATGTCAAATGTCTCCTTTAGATCGGTCAGATGTCCTTGCTTCACCTTGCTCTTTACCACCATGTCATCTATGTAGACCTCCATGGTTTTACCCAGCTGCTCTTTAAACATAATGGTGGCCAAGCGTTGGTATGTTGCTCCTGCGTTTCTCAGCCCGAAGGGCATGACCTTGTAACAGTACAGACCTCTTGGGGACATAAAAGAAGTCTTCTCCTGGTCGGACTCATACATGGCTATCTGATGATATCCTCGGTATGCGTCGAGGAAACTCATCCTCTCGTAGCCTGCACTTGCATCCACCAATTGGTCAATCCTTAGGAGTGGAAAGCTGTCCTTTGGGCATGCCTTGTTCAGGCTAGTAAAGTCTACACACACTCTCCACTTCCCATTCTTCTTCTTAACTACCACAGTGTTGGCTAACCACTATGGATAGTATACTTCCTTTATAGCGTCCGCTTCAAGTAACCTATCGACTTCTTCAATCACAGCGTCTGCGTGCTGTGGTGCGGACCTCTTTCTCTTTTAGATTACTGGCTTGTGCTGTGGATCCACGTTCAAGTGGTGGCAGATGACCTCGGGGTCAATCCCTGGCATCTCCTGTGGCGTCCAAGCAAAGACATCCAAGTGGTCCTTTAAGAAATCCACTAACTCTTTCTCCTCTTTCTCGGTTAAGTTTTCGCCGATCAAGAAATACCTCTCCTGGTTGTTCTCGTCAACCTGCACTTTTTTCAATCCTTCCACCACTTTCTGGTTTGGGTCACCCCCTACGTCTTCCAAGGTCAGCTGATCAGGCACCTCCACAGTTTGCACGTACTGTGGTTTCGGTGCTCCTTTCAAGATCATATTGAAACATTGGTCAGCCACCTTCTGGTCTCCTTTGATCATCTCAATGCCATCCAGCCCCAGGAACTTGACTTTCTGGTGGTAGGAGGATGGTATCGCCTTCATCTTGTGCATCCATGTCTTGCCTATAATCCCGTTATAGGTGGACGAAAGATCTACTACCAGAAAATCGGTTTTAAGCACAGTGGACCCTGCTCGTACTGGTAAGGTTACCTTCCCCAATGGCCACACTGGGTGTGAGCTAAAGCCCACTAGCGGTGTTAAGCTCTTCTTGAGACTCTCGACGGGTAGGTTCATCTTCCTGAAAGTGTTGTAGTACATGATCTCGGTGTTCGCCCCCTGGTCGACCATAATCTTTTCCACGTCATACTCCCCTATTCGTAGGGTTATGACCAGAGCGTCGTTGTGTGGAAGAGTGACTCCCACCAAGTCTTTGTCGAAAAAAGTTATGGGAAGTTCCATTAATTCCTCTTCCCTTTTTCGCTTCAGGCCGAGCTTCAGCGCCTCTTGTGAACTGTTCAGTCGGCGTACATGCCGAACCTCGTAGCCTATGTAGGGGGTCGCGAGTCCATGTATCATATGGACGGTCCCCTTTGGCGGCTTGTCACAATCCAAATCCTCTTGTTGCTCAGTGCACTGCTGCTCATCTGCCAAGAATTCCTTTAGATGCCCTGCGGCCACCTGCTCATCCAAAAACTTCTTATACTCCACACAATCCTCAGTCATGTGCTCCCAATCTCGATGGTAGCTACAGTGCTGGTTGGTGGCTCTCCTCTTCATTGGGTTTCCGGTCATCTTCGGTGGCCTCCTGAACCACGACTGGTCTTTGATGCGGTACAACATCTTGTAGATCGGCATATTGAATGCCGCCATAACACTAAAGTAGGATTTTGGGTCTGGGATATCATTCCTCCCTGTCCCAAACTCCTTCCTGCCAGCGTTGTATTCCTTTTTATACACCTTGGACTCTAGAGGTTTCCTTGGGGGGGTGTGGAGCCGTCCTGACACAATCTTGCCTCCTGAACGGATGATGTCATCCTCTACCCGGGCGTGCTCTTAGATTCTCTCCATGACTTTGGCAATGGTCTTGACCGGGTGCATAGTAAGTGATTCTCGTAACTTGCTATGCATAGGCAGACTCGTTTTGAATGTTGTCAGGGCGTACTCCTTACTACAGTTTTCAATCTCGTTGAAAGTTTCCCAATTCCTCTTGGCGTAATCTCTCAAGGTCTTCTCGTCCTGTTGCCTCATTGTCGTCAAAACATCGAAAGTTTTTGGGGCTGCACGGCTTGTGAGAAATCGTGCACAGAACTCCTCAGCAAGCTGAGCCCAACAAAAGTATCGACCCTGCCGGTAGCTTGTGATACCAACTAAGCGCCACCTTCCCAAGGCTGGAAGGGAACATCTTGCACAGTACGGCATCATCGTTCTCATGCATGAACATGGCCTGCTGATAGTGCTGGATGTGCATGACGGGGTCGGTGTTTGTTTCATAGAGCACGAATGTGCCGTGCTTGACCCTGCTCGGCATCTTTTCCGTCCTAATCCAATGGGCAAGGGGGGAGGCTGTTATTTGCCCCAGGGCCTCTTTTGCTGCTTCTCGTGCAGTTTTTGGGCCACCTCCTGGGCGAGCATCCCCATAACAGTCCCTGGCTCTCTGCTCATTGGATCCAGATCTCTCGTCTCTGTCCCTAGCATGTTTCTTCCCACCGCCCTTCTCATGGGAGTGGCTCCTCTCTCTCCTTTTTCGTGGAGAATCCTTCCTACCTGTGGACAGGTTTTCCCATGGCCGACAGTCGTTGGCCCTCCTTGGCCCTTCCTCCCGTAGCACGGTGTGAGAATGAGAATGGAGATCCCTCTCCGCTTTTTTAAGGCGTTGTTTCAAATCTTCAACCTCCCATTCTCGTCGGGTAAGTTGTCGCGCTAATTCCTCGGCTTCCTATTCCCGTCGATCACGACTTTTCTCGTGGTCGCGAGATTTTTGGCCAGAGTTACTCCCTTCACGTGGGGGACTCTGTCCTCTCCTCTCTCCTGAAGGGGACCGCTCCCTTTCATACCTTACAGGGGTCACAGACCGTCAGTGTCGGCCCCTGTTCCTTGGTATTTCTTGTATCTTATCAAAGTGCTTCGATCCATGGCCCTTCCGTGGCGAGGTAGGGGCTGTGGGTGCTCGTTTTTCCTTCGTTTGAGGCAGCGGCGTGATCAATCCGTCGTCTCGTGACGTCCCACGCTTGGGAGTAGGAAACATCGGTTCTGATGCTGCCATGGATTGATTTTCTTCTTAATCACAAAAAATAGAGCTTTTTGTGCAGTTTCCCACGGACGGCGCCAATTGTAGAGGATAGAATTCTCGTATCTTGATGGTGCCTCTAAACCTGCAAGATAAGGAACGGTTAGAGCACCTTTGCCCTTGATGGCAAAGGCCCTCCGATGCTTAAGTTAGTAAGGGGATTTACTAATCAAGCAAAGAACAATGCGTATGAATGGGTTTCACAGCGTACCTTTCACCGTAGGCACAATGCTTGTATTTAGAGGTATAGGTTAGCTTGCTGATCAAGGGCCCTTGTTGCCCTAGTTTCCTTATCACGTTAGGAAACCTTTCCTAATAGGACTCGTCCTATTAGGTGCAGTTTCAGTATCACATCGGTCTTCCATGGTTAATGGGATTCCTTTCCATATAGGACTTACTCCCATATGTTTGTGCAATATGACTCTCAATAGGATTCTTCATTCCTTATCCGATATGGAATGCTCACATCATTCCCTTGAATCACGGGATACTCCTCTTATCACGTAAAAGAGTATTCCAGACCCTTCCAGAACGCCTTACTGTTTGGTTAGCCTAATAGCGGTGTAACCGTGCTGCCACACAGCTTGGCTATACTATCGCTGGTCTGTAGATCCTAGGACCGCGCTATTCGTAGCTCGGCCTAACCCTGCACTTTATCGTGGTGCCATGGTGAATTATGCATTGCGCGCCTGGCCCTACTCGTGGCCTCTCTAGCTCGGCTCCCCTGTACGGTACACCCATACTGCATAGCCGAGTTAGGGCACTCAAGAGGGTGTACGGGTTTTACCCTTTCCATGTGATACAAAGCTTCAAGCCTTCTTTCGTCGAATGACATGAGTCCTTCGAATCTCGCACTTTGCCATTCAGCTTCCTCAATGTTTGATTCTATCAAGACCCTTAGTGATGGAACCTCAACTTCAATAGGGAGAACGGTTTCCATACCGTAAACCAAAGAGTAGGGTGTTGCCCCTGTCGGAGTGCGGATGGATGTCCGGTATCCCCAAAGTGCTAACGGCAACTATTCATGCCAATTCCTTGTGGACTGAATAGTTCTTTCTAGTATTGACTTGATGGTTTTGTTGGCAGCTTCTACAGCTCCGTTGGTTTGCGGCCGGTAGACGGTGGACTTGAACCCCAAAATCTTCGAGAACTTCTGCAGCTCTACCCTTGAAGTGGACTTCATTGTCGGATACAAATGCATGAGATACACCATACCGGTAGATGATGTTCTGCTTGATGAAATGAGCGACCTGAACCGCTGTAAGAGTAGTGTATGAGGCAGCTTCAACCCATTTGGTGAAGTAGTCGATAGCAACCAGAATGAACTTGTTTCCGTTTGAAGCAGCTGGGGTGATCTTGTCGATGACGTCAATGCCCAAGGTAGAGAAAGGCCTGGGTGAAGTCATAGATTGCAGCTCCGATGGTGGTATGTGCATGAGATTGGCGTGAATCTGACACTTGTGACACCTTCTCACATATTCAATGCACTTAGTCTCCATGGTAGACCAGTAATACCCTTGTCGCAGAATCTTCTTGGCAAGCATCGTCCCGTTCATGTGAGGGCCACAGACACCGTTGTGAACTTCTTCCATGATTTTGGTTGCTTTTTTGCCATTTACACACAACTTGTGCATCCCGCAGTGGGATCTTCGGTATAGCCTGCCCCCGCAGATAATGTAGTGAGAAGCTAGCTTTCAGAGAGCTATCTGATCCTTCTTGTCAGTTCCAGCCGGATATTCTCCTTTTTCAATGAAGTTCCAAATGTCATGGTACCAAGGAAGACCATCGTCAGGCTCATCAATAGCCATGACGTACTCATAAACAGGTTTGTCCCTTTGTTCAATCATAATTGGTCGGAGCCTGACTTCATTTGGTATCTCCACCAATGAGGCCAGTGTTGCCAAGGCATCGACAAATCGGTTCTTCAATCGGGGCACATGTGTGAAAGTGATGACCTGGAATCGAGGAATCAGATCGTCAAGGTCCTTATGGTAAGGCTTCAACTTGTCTTCCTTGACTTTCCAGTAACCGTTTGCTTGTGAAACTACCAAGTTGGAATCTCCGATCACTTCCAATCTTTTGACACCGATTTCGAGGGCAGCTTCCATCCCCACAATGCAGGCTTCGTACTCTGACTGATTGTTGGTGACCTCGAAGTTTAACTTGAAAGCAAGAGGGATGTGTGACCCTTCTGGTGAGATAAGCAGAACTCCGATCCCGAATCCTTTCTGGTTAGTAGCCCTGTCGAAGTACAACAACCATACATCATTGGTCGTTGCCAAGACATTTTCATCGGGATATTTGAACTCCAAGTCTTCTGGACCTTCTACAGGTTGGTCGGCCAGAAATTTAGCGACAGCCCTTCCTTTCACAGATTTTCGAGTCACGTACTTGATATCGAATTCGGCTAGCAGAAGCAACCAGCGTGCCAGCTTACCGGTGAGTGCCGGTTTCTCAAACAGGTAATTGAGAGGTCCATTCGAGAAATTAGCCTCACCGAGTAGGCTAACATGTAGTGCCTCAGCTTCTTGGAAGCCCAAACCAAAGCCCGACAAACCTTCTCCATGGAGGTGTACTGTTCTTCACATCCTGCCATTTTCTTGCTAATGTAGTAGACTTCTTTCTCACTTTCGCCTTCGCCTTCTTATGCAAGCATGCATCTCATGGCTAATGGGGTAACAGATAAGTACATAATGAGAGGTTGCCCCGGTACTGGTGGCATCAGTACTGGAGGATTCTGGAGATAACTCTTGATGGCTTCAAAAGCTTTCTGGCACTTGTCATCCCATTTGAACGGCACACCCTTCTTGAGTAGTCGAAACATCGGCTCGCAAGTTGAAGTCAACTTGGCGATGAATTTGTTGATGAACTAAATTTTCCCAAGAAAGCTTCACACTTCCTTTTCTGTCCGGGGCGGCTCCATTTCGAGAATAGCCTTAATCTTGGAAGGATCTATCTCAATTCTTCATGTTGTGATCATGAATCCCAACATCTTCCCAGCTGTAACTCCAAACGTTCATTTCTCAGGGTTAAGACGCAACCGGTACTTGCGAATTCTTTCAAAGAACTTCATGAGTGCGGGTAAGTGCCCTTCCCTCTCCTTGGCCTTGACGATCATGTCATCGACATAAACCTCTACTTCCTTGTGGATCATGTCATGTAGTAACGTCGTGGCTGCCCTTTGATAGGTTGACCCAGCATTTTTCAATCCAAAGGGCATGACCCTGTAACAATAAGTGCCCCACTCTGTGGTGAAACTAGTCTTCTCACGGTCTTCGGGAGCCATGAGAATCTGGTTGTATCCTGAGAATCCATCCATGAAGGAAAGAAGCGCATGCTTAGCAGTATTGTCTACAAGCACGTCTATGTGTGGCAATGGGAAATCATCCTTAGGACTGGCCTTGTTCAGATCCCTAAAGTCTACACAGACTCAAATATTTCCGTTCTTCTTAGGGATGGGGACGATGTTTGCAACCCACTGAGGGTATTCTGTTACCATCAAGAATCCGGCGTCTATCTTCCTCTGAATTTCTTTCTTGATTTCCAACACCCAGTCTGGCCTCATTTTCCTCAGCTTCTGCTTGATAAGCTTTGCATCCGGATAAAGCAGGATTTGATGCTCCACAATCTCAGGGTCGATACCAGGCATATCTGCATGTGACCATGCAAAAACGTCCTCGAATTCTTTCAGGAGATCCGAGTGGGCTTTGAACTCTTCTGGAGATAGTCCGGAACCAACTTGAACCATGCGTGGACCATTTTCGTCTTTCAAGTTTATAGAAATAATTTCTTCTTTTATAGGCTGAGCATGCCTTTCGTCATCCCTTCTGATCAGAGATCGAAGTTCTTATGGAATTTCTTCCTCGAATTCGATCCCCTCATCGTCGGGGTCAACACAATTTATTTCGGACACAACAAGATAAGCAAAGTCTATTTCATTGACAGCAAATGCGGGGGCCCCAGGGGCGTGATACATGAAAGTGGACTCAAATTCAAAAGAAAAATGATGACGCGGGGGGATGACAGATACATGTTCTGGTTCAGATTCAGATTCAGTGCTAGACTCAGAATCTGACTCAAATTCAGTGCTAGTGTAAGTGATCTTAGGTACAAAAGTGCAATTTTTATAAACTCCATTGGAGATTCCCTGAGTCAAGAGCTTCGATCCAGTCAACTTGGAGTGCCTTAACCAACTCTTCTCTCTTTTCAGCTTCATCGTCACTATGCCAAGTGTCATTTGCGAAGATTTTGAAGCCTGACAGCTTGGTCTTCGTTTCCATGTCCCAGAATGGCTCTGATTCCCCTTGATAGATAGCTTCTGGAGCTTTCACAAACTGAATGGGCTTCTTCTTGGCACCAGTTTGCACCTTCTTTCCCTTTCTTGGTTCATTGTCAGTTGACTCATAACCGAGACCGAAGCAGTGGTTATTTGTCAAAATCTTAGGGAATTCAGCCATCCCTTGATTGTTTAGACCTACCCCCAAGCCGGGCAGATACTCCATTTTTCTCATTATTTCCAAGGCAGTTGAGCTCATTGAGAAGTCCTCATTCATTTTGATAGTAAGGTCCGATCCAGAAGTGTCAAAAAAGAAGCCACCGAGAGTGACATCCTCTTCTCCGTGAGCAATCTCAAGTAGTGGTGCATTGTCGGGGACATGGGGACGGATCCCAGAATCTTCGTGAATGGTTAAAGTTCTCGTGGCCAGACCAAGTTGGACTTTCTGGTGTAGAGAAGAGGGTACCGCCATGATATCTGACTGATGAAGCCAAGGCCTGCCCAGCAACAGGTTAAAGGATGATGGAATATTGAGCACATGGAACTCGATGTCTGTTTTGAAATTTTCAACCACTACTTCTATCTGGACTATTCCAACCACGTCCCTGCGAGTGCTGTCATATGCGCGCACTCCGAGGTTGGAAGTCTTTGTTCTTGAAACCCAGACAATAGGTTGTCCGTAGGGGACACACGTTCAGAGCGGATCCGTTGTCAGGCAGAACGACTGGGACCCATTTCCCTATGCACTTCAGAGTGATGTGCAAAGGTTTGTTGTGACCGGCTTCCTCTGGGGATAAATCCTTTTTAGTGAAGGTGACGATGTGCTTTGCACGAGATGGAGTAAGCAGGGCTACCATAGTTTTTGAAGGAGTATCAGATGGCACCTCCATGTTGGACAAAGTTTTAATCAGTTTTTGACTATGTTCCCGGGAGGAAGAGAGCAAACCCCAGATAGAAACTGACGCTGGAGTTCTTTCAAGCTGTTTTTTGGACCAAGTCTTCTGCTGTCGCTCGGTTCCTTTAAGGCGACTGAGTAGTAATTTCTAGTTCGACCAGGATTGAATTTTCCTGAACGGGATCATCCCAAATGAATTCTTCTGGCTCAGTTCGGTGTGGAATGTTTCCTCGAAGGTTGGCCAGTTGGTAGATTCGGCCACTTCTTTTCACCCGGTTGACGGTATCCTCCCAGAGTTACTGGTTCTCACCCCCAAAAATCTGCAAATCCTTCACCAACTTTGCGCTTACCAGCTTTGATGGCTTCTCTGCTCTGTTTCTCCTTCTGATCTTCAGACCACCAGTCTATCAAACTGTCTGGAGTTTTCTGATTGCTGATCTCAACTGTTTCCAACTTTGCTTTCAGATCCGTGACGTCTGAATCTTGCCAGAAAGACTGGTCTAGCATGGATTTATTGATTGTCCACACTTCGTCACTGCCGACTCGAATGTCAACAACCTCATCTTCGTTCCATGTGGTTGCCTACGGATCAGTAACCAGAACCGTTATGTTGGAAGAATGTGGAAATGGCGCAGATGGCCGCGGGAGAGACTCTTCGATAACGTATGCTTGAGGAAACCAATCGTGATCACTGAAGACAGTTTCTATGGCCTGACGGTTTTCCTCTTCAGGAAGTTAAGACAGCGAGGAGCTATCTGAGGGGTTGTGCTAAATTTCTCCATTCTTTGGGCTCAAATGATCTTCAGATTCCCCAAACAAGGTCGGGAGTGAAACCGTGTCCAGAGGGTCAGCACAGATTGCTACTTCTTCAACTTGGTTGATACCAAATTTTCCAGTATGCAAACAGATGGCCTGTCGTGAAATTCTAGGATGATGTACTGGCTCGGGTCCCAAGAGATTAGCAAAGAACTGAACAATGCTTGTTGGGAATCCTCCCATTCTCAATCGTTCATGGCCCATCCTCCTTCTTCAGCGAGGTCGCCCCATTTGAGTTTGGGCTTCCGTTCAAGATTCCCGATGGCATAGATTTCCAGGTTCTCTGGCACTGAGACAAAGGGTTTTGGTTTGGTAACTGGAACGATGTACATGCTTGGATTGAACTGATCAAGGTTTTGGCTTTTTGAAGTGAAGCTGAAGGATATTTAGTTGATCTAGATATTTTGCTTGTGGTCAGGCAAGGGATTGGAAATGGTATTGGGCTTTTGCTTGAGAATCGGGATGGTTCCGTCATCAACAAAGTCTTGGACTGTGTGTTTGAGGCGGATACAGTTGTTGGTATGATGGTCGGGCATTTGGTGGTAGGCACAGTAGACATTTGGATTGTGGTTTGCAGGAAGCTCTTTGCGTGGATCAAGATGGCTTTTTGTATTTTGGAGAGGTGGTGACTGGGTGGCTATTTGGTTAACTGGCTCGGCTTTGACTGACTTCGGATTGGAGGAATTGACTTGAGCTTGATTGTAGGTGTTGGGTCTGAAAAGGGTGTTGTTGTTACCGGAGTAGACTCGCTTGGGTCGAGAAGCAGATTCCCCTTTGTCAAATATACCAGTGCGGATTGCATCATCAACAGCAAGGCCAGCTTCATAAAAGGTTTTGAAGTCGGCAGAGGTCTGAAAAACCACCAAGTGTTTTGCAAAGTCCGGTTCCAAGTTCTGGGTGATAATCCTCATCTATTCTTTCTCCGAAGGCCTGTCTATCATTTGTGAAGCTTTCCCCCTTCAGCGTTTGCCAAAGTTGGCGAAGGACTCGTTCTTTCCCATCTTTGTAGATTCTAACTCCCGGATGGTCATTTCCAGGTGGATGTTGTAGTTGTATTGAGCCACAAAGGCTGCCCCAATATCTTCCCAAGTCTTCTTCTTTGAGTTGTCTAAATTCAGAAACCAACGGAGTGCAGGCCCTGTCAGGGTTTGCTGGAACAATTGAGCCATGGCGTTCTTTTCTACATCATACATGGACAATGTACCCACGTATGTTTGCAAGTGCGTTTTCGGATCACCGCTTCCATCAAACTTGTCCCAGTCAATCGGCTTGAACTTGTCAGGCAGCTTAGCATCAGGGAACAGGCAAAGTTTCACCATGTCAATGCATGTGGCTACGATCTTTTCTTGTTTCTGGATTAATTCCTCAAGCTTGGTTACCTTAGCCATCATAGCTTCCATTTCCGGATTGTTCTGATTATTTGACGATTCCCCAAACAAACGGGAGGTTATGTCTTGAATCATGATCATCATTTGAGCCATTTGCTTGCTGTTGGTGGCTCGCTGATCTTCCAAGGCTTCGTTGAAAATCTGAACCTCGATTTTCTCTGACTGTTCTGTGGTCTTGGCCATAACCGGAAAGCTAGTTGACTGTTCTGCTCTTGACTCAGTTCGAATTAATCGTTGTTGGGGAGTTCGAGCCTAACCACGTGCAGGAGTGTTCTTGTTTTTGCCAATGGTTATGTACTGATGGTATGAACAGATTAAATTAAATGATACTATACATGCAATCTATTTATATGAATAAGTGAGGTGTTATGCATGATGCAAGATTGCCCCAATTTTCTTTGATTTTGCTTAATATGTTCAAGGTTTTGAAAACAACGGCCGGACTGAGGTTGCCTACGTATCCCCGTGGAGAGGAATCAGGCCGTAACGTAGTTCGGGACTGCAATTTAGGCTTTCAGATTTTTGCAACAAGATGTCTTTTTTCATTGATCACTCACTCATGGAGTGATACAAAAGGGTTCCGGTAGACGGAAAAACAGACTCGACAAGCAAAGTACAAGCTATTACAGACTCAGTAAATAACCAGTACAAAAAACAACAACTAACTCAATAAGCAACTGCAACAGACTCGATAAGCAAGTGACTGATGCTGGCTTTATTCCAAAAGGGCCCTTGATGGCTTGATAAGATCTGGTTGTAATGCGCTTCCACTTGTTCAGGCTGTGACTTCATGGGATGGGGTAAGTTGGGGTCACTGGGCTGGATGGTGAACTGGCTTCACCAACCTTCTGCTTTCCTTTGTGGGCTTTGGTCTCCTCTTCCTACTGTTTTTCCCAAGCATACTGTTTTTTGAGCTGGCAGGGGGACATGCCATCGTTGTTGCGAAGGCATTCCTCGTAGCAGTCATCGCAGTCACATTCGTCCCAGTACTTATGGCCAGTGACTGCGTCAGCAAAGTAGTACACTAGTTGGCCCTCCTCGTCATAGTACTTGACTGGAGGCATGACGTAGAAGTCGTCATCATCCTCTTCGTACATGACAGTGATTTTGTCGGGGAGCACCCTTGGGCTACTGTCTGGTGTGATGTAGAACTTCCAGCCTGGATGGCTTCCAGTGCTATCCCACTGATTTGGTGTGTCTGACTGATTGGGTTCAATGATCTGGTCAACCCATTTGTAGAGCTTCTCACCTTCAGGGGTTTTCTCCTCAGGCTTGCATTCCTCAACGATCCAGGTAGGAGCGTTGTGGTGATGGAGACAAGAGAATTTCAACTGTATCACGGTCATTAAATTCAAATATGTACTTGCAGTATCACGGTCATTATAACGATTACGTAGTAATACTATGTTTTAAAAAAATAAGTTTTCAGGAACTACCAACTAATTCTCCGAAAATTAATTAACTTATTAACGACATGAAAATGATACGTAATAAACCAAGTATTATAACCCCTATGGAAAATATTATACTTAGAAGACAGGGGGTCGTAGTAACTACCTTGATTCCGAGGGTAAGTCAGTAGACGCACAAGCTAAACGGAAATTCGGCGCACAGCGTAACGGCTACCAACCTTTCTACTACTTTTTGGATCTAGAGGTGATTTTGGTGGTGAAGAGTGGTGGCTTTCCTTGAGTTTCTTGAAACTCAAAAAGATTTCAAGAACAAACTCATAAACTACAATGATTTTCTCACTAGAAATCACTAAAATGCTACTACAAAGGTGGCGGAGATGGTGTAAAGAATGAGAGAATGCATGGGTGCTATTTATAGGCAAACCAAGCCCTCCCTCCCTCCCTCCCTCCCTCTAACTAGCCCCCTCTCTCTCTAAATCTCTCCCAATCTCTCTCATTAATGCTATGATTTGGGGGATTTTGGTAAATACATGATCCTAGGTTTCATCGTAGCAAATCTTAGGCTTTAGGCATTTAGAAATCCTAGGGTTTTAATGAGAAAATCATGAGAAAATCTAAGGTAATAGTTAGGGTTTTGCATGGTAAACTTTGTTCTATGAAAGTTTTGTGTACAAAAACCATGCACATGCACATAAATGAAGTTTGGCCAAGAAACTACCAACTCTCTCTCTCTCTCTCTCTCTCTCTCTCTCTCTCTCTCTCTCTCTCTCTCTCTCTAAATATAGGGTTTAGGGTGTACCATGGTAGATGAAATATTGTAGGGTTTAATTAGAGAGATTTTGTAGTACCATATATGATATGTATAGTATTATAGATATACTAGTACATACACATATATACTAGTACATGCATGCCGAGTAAATAGGCTATTTAATTTAATTTCAAAGGAAACAATTAAAATAAAAGAAAAAATCAATTAAATAAACTAACTTTTATTTTTATAAAAATTAAGGTCATTACAATAACGTTCACAATAGCCTATTCTTTCTTATTTAGGAGAGGAATGGAGGATGTAGAGAAGCTCAAGCTGGGCATCATACCCCCATAACAGAACATTAATTAACCGATTTGCATTTTTTTTATAACTTAATTAAATTAAACGTGATTTTTTCAACTTTATTCCCGAACTACGTGAAAATGTGCTCAGCAAACACGCTTTCTAGAAAACATGGTAACCAAACATGCTTTCACAGTGGGTTAAGATGAATTAGCCCCGAAAATTAATTTAATCCTAATCCGGCTTGAAAGCGTGTTTGACAAACACGCTTGTCAAACACGCTTTCAGAAAATGTGTTTGGGTAACACGAGTTTGGAAAGTGTGTTTGCCAAACACACTTTTAGAAAACGTGTTTGGGTAACACGCTTATTTCCTTATATGGTTAAAAAAGCTAGGGCTTTTTTTACTGAGCGTTATTCACGTTTCCCCTTTCACCGTCTTCTCTCTAGGCTCTGCAACCCCATCCCCACCACTCGGCTCACTCCGATCACAGCCCACCGCTTCATCGTCGCCGGTCACCACTTCGGCCGTCGTCTTTTCGGTGACTCGGCAGTCGTCTCTTGGTTCCACGTTCGGCGATCTCTATTTCGAGATCTACAGGTCAGCTTCGGTCTCTCTCTCTCACACACACATCGTCTCTCTTTCTCTCTCTTTCTCTACTTCGTCTCTATCACTCGCTCTCTCTCTCTCTCACTGGTGTGGTGTATATATATATGCCTGAAACCCGTTTGTTTGTTTGTTATATATTTGTATTGATTTGTGGGGTTGATTTGTGGGCATTGTTAATGTAGGAATTCTTTAAGGCCCCATGAGGAGTGTTGGTATTCACGTGGCCTCTCCCAATAAATTCTTTATAATTTGATATAGCTGACCCATCCCCTTTTTCTATTTGCTTTTTTTGATTGAATCTGGATGGAGACGGGGACACTCTCCCACAGCCATCCCTGCCAACCATTAAAACGTTAGCGTTTTGCCATATTAAGAGTGTTTCCTTTGTGTTGCCTTTCGACTTGTTTGGTACCCAGTAAATGGGGCAACAAAGCAAGCAAATTAATGGGGCGAAAAAGCAACACAAACACAACCCAGGTATAAAAAAAACACATTACATAGTAATAAAAAATGATATTACGGAGTAATTAGTAGGGCAGCCTATGAATTTTGAAAAAGCCCTTACTAATATGTGTGGCAAGCTAATTTTTTATAGCTACGCGCATAAAAAGATTTTAAGATAAAATTGTGGTTTGAATCATCTTTGCGGGACCCAAAATAGTCCTCACAAAAAATCATTTTAAGATAATTAGGGAGTTGTTCTTAAAATCATTTGCAGATAATTAAGGAGTTGTTCTTAAGATGTTCTTTAAAATCATTTTTTGTGGGGCCTATTTTGGGTCCCGCAAAGATGATTCAAACCGCGATTTCATCTTAAAATATTTTTGTATGCGTACATGTAAAAGATTAGATTGATCCGACATCGGTAAGAGCATTTTTAGAATTCGTAAGGCAAAACACTTAATTTCATATTAATGAATTATTGGTTTTTTTGCGGAGCCTATTTTGGGATCCCGTAAAGATGATTCAAACCGCTAATATATCTTAAAACGTTTTTATATGTGTGCCTGTAAGAAAATAGATTAATCCGATGTAAGTAAGAGCTTTTTTTCAAAATTCGTAGGGCGCCCACCAATTAATGTTTTTAAATCATGATGTTGTGTTTGCTTATATATGATGGTTTTTTGCCCCATTAAAAAATAGGTTTTTGGCGTATCGAAGTCGTATCTCCCCTGTTAAAATTTATCAAAAATATTGGACACACGACATGGTTTTTCACATATTTTCCTATTTCTTATTGTCAAGTAAACACATTTTCTCTTTATTTCCTACCTTCCAAACAGAATTGTTTTACAATGTCAAGCAAAAATACTCAAATGACACATGGAAAAAGGGAATTTGGTGAGATATCTAGATATACTCCAAGGTCGTTTTCTCTTAAGTGATGTTGTTGGGCTACCTATAAAGACTAATTTTGTTCACTCGCCAATAATTTATTGCCTTCGTCATCCAGGTGATCCAGGAACTAGCTAAAAAAACTTTTTGTTGGACTTCAAAAAGATTTTCTTCATTTTGTTCACTCGCCTATAAAGATTTTCTTCCTTTTTCTGTAACCACTATTTTTTTTTGGTTGGAAATGGTTGAATCTGTTTATTAAGAGCAAGATGGGACCTTTTACTTTAAATTGCACCAAGAGGAGATGACAGATGCTCAAAAATTAGGGTAGTCAAATACTGAAGCATATTGGTGCCTAAATAGCATTCTGTCCAGAAATAATCCAATAAATATAAACCTTTGCTAACTATAATAAAACAATTATAGGAGGAGAGACAAAATTAAATGTATTCCCCTGACTTCTCCAACCAAAATGGATAAGCATGCATCCACACTGGCGTAAATATTCTACATCAAACTAAACTATTAATTTTGAAATTTACCTAACATAGTTAATTGAAAAATAATCTTGATTTGACAAGTTGGTGCAGGTTTCTCATGGAAACCGTGATGGTTATGTTCTATTGGGGGGGGAGAAATTGTCGAAGTCGAAGGTGAAGGTCTATCATACGACATTCCTCCGAAGGGATTATTCAGTGTCCAATGCGCAATCTCGCTTAGTGGTTTGGAGGCAATGCTCATGCCCAAGGTGGCAAACAATGGGGAAATTGGACGGTTGAAATTCACTTGTAGATACCCGCACAAGAATTGGCGTTCAGACATAAAGTATGTGGCATTACCAATCAATGATGATGAGACGTTGTCCAATGTCCTATGCATGAGTAATACTTTTCCCTCGTGCTTACAAATATATGTGGAGTTAGAGTACACATATGCTCAAGAGCAAGTGATGTTGCATGGCTCTTCTACTTTGTTGAAATGTTGTCACAAGAAACACTTCCAACAAGTGAACAATTGTCTATGCCGTTTACTGACTATTCCTCTCCAAACGAAGTTGGCCCGCCTCGTTACTCTCATGATATCGGTGGGAACTCAACAGCGAAGTTGGGCCATGATGTTCTTCGTACTAGTAACGAGGGTCCTAATGCGGAGGGTCCATCTTTAGGTCGCGAGTTTGGTTGCACGGAGGAGTATGGTCATGATGTGGACCTCGGTAATCGTTGGCCTGACGAAGATTCAGATGAAGATGTTGACGCATTGTTGGCCTCTAACGAATATGGTGATTTAGATGACGATGAAGATGCGGATGAAGAAGTTCCAACAAATTGTGGGGGTATTGAAGTTGGCAATGACTTGGACCCTGCTATCCACATACCTTATTACTCCAATATCAACTTGGGTAACGATGGTTCGGTAGTAGACCGGAATATTGTAAACCGTGGACCCCTTTGGGACGCTTCCACCACCGAGCTGGAGCGTGGCATGGTATTCAAGGATAAAATGCAAGTAAAACATGCAGTGATAGCTTACCATGTCAAAAGGAATCAGCAGTACACGGTGGTAGATTCAAGGAAAAACCTTTGGGTTGTACGGTGCAAACATGGGTGTACTTGGAGATTGCGCGCCATGAAGAGCCGTAAACATGGGTACTTCGAGATTATGCAGTTAGAAGGGCAACATCATTGCGTCTATGCGCAGAACAATCGAGATCATAGCAATCTTAGTTCACTTTTCATTGCTAATCACATCAAAAGTGAGATCGCTGTAAGTAAATTCCATATTTATTTATTTTTTGGTGAAGGTTTTTTTAAGCACTTAGAGTATAAGATGTGTCATTTAAATTTTCCAGGGGGAACCGGACAAGCCTCTTGCAACCATTATTGAAAATGTTAAAAAGGCTTTCAAATTCACAATATCTTACAAGAAGGTTTGGCTCACCAAGACTAAAGCCATTGAGATGTTGTTTGGGAGCTGGGATGGGTCGTACCATAAATTACCCAAGTACATGCTCGCACTACAGACGTACAATGCTGGCATGGTGGTCGACTGGAAAATAAATCCTGGAAATTCGGAATTTGAGTGTTTTATGGATTATGTGTTTTGGGCATTCAAGCCCTGCATCGAAGGATTCAAGTATTGTCCACCAGTGATATGCATCGATGGTACACATTTGTATGGTAAATACAAAGGAAAGTTATTAGTAGCCACCACAGTAACTGTTGCTTCAAAAATCCTTCCCCTTACATTTGCCATTGTTGATGAGGAGACAGTTGAAGCGTGGAAGTGGTTCCTTAAGAACTTGAGACTAAAGGTTTGCCCAGGATGAAAGGACGTGACTTTGATATTAGATCGCGGGTCAGGTATCATGGATGCGACCCCACAGGTTTGGGAAACTCCTATTCAGGGTCAACCATTAGGCTACCATAGGTGGTGTATTCGGCACATTGCTAGCAATTTCAACAGTGCTGTAAAAAATACAAAGTTGAAGGATCTTCTTATGAGGGCTTGTAGTGCCCGTCAGAAGAGGAAGCTAAACATGACACTGGAAGAGATAAAAACGTTAGATGCTGACGCATTGAAGTGGATACAAAATCTGGGTGATCCGGTAAAGTGGGCCTTATCTTATGATCAAGGTCGTCGATGGGGGTTGTTGACTACTAACCACGTGGAGGTTTTTAATGGTGTTCTTAAAAGCGCACGCAACACACCTATTACTGCCTCTGTAAAGATTACTTTTCATCGTCTAGTTAAGTATTTTGACAAATATAGGGTAATGGCGGAACAAGATGAAAGGAATCACTTTGTGTATCAAACGGATTGGCAGAAGAAGCTAGAAGAGTCTCAACAAAGAGCAAATGGTTACCTTTGAGGGCTTTCGATAGGTATTTATCATCCAACCTCTTCTTATGCATTGCACAAGTGCCCTCACCATATCGGGATCATGAATTTTACCTATTCGACTATTACAGGATCCATGGAGAGTTTGAGGTTATAACGACTCAACATGGCACAAGAGGGGGTAACAAGCAAGTCGTTCAACTAAATAGGAGGACTTGTTCTTGCGGGAAGTACGAAATCTATAGGTTTCCTTGTTCCCACATGCTTGCTGTTACTGCAAAGCTCGGGTTGGATCCATTCTATCTTGTGCATGATTTGTACAAGCTAGATGTCTATAAAAGAGTTTGGGGGGTCAAATTTAACCTGATGCAGCACGAGGACTATTGGGTCGAGCATAGTGGCCCAACATTGCTGCCTGACCCAAGCCGTATGCAGGAGCCAAAACCAGGTCGTAAGAAACTAAATCGCATCCATAATGAGATGGATATCTCAAGGCAAAGAATGTGCAACCATTGTAGTTTGTGTCAACAAACTGGTTTGTGTCAACAAACTGGGCACGATAAGCGAAGTTGTCCTCAGCGGCTTGGCCGCATTATAACTTAGATTGATGTACCTATTTTTTTTTTTGATGTCTCTTAACTCCCATGTAACAACTTTAGTACTCGTATGTATGGACTTTTGTACTGTGGAAGTTGACAACTTCATCTTTTGGATGTATTGTATGTGGGACACACTTCATTTTGTTGTGTGTGTTTAAATTTCATGGTTTCACTTGGGTACATTACTTTGTTCATTTCATGCTTTGCTGCTCCCCATTAAGTGTTATTTTTTTGTTAATGTGAAAGTGTATGTTGATTTATGACCTTCCAAGCATTTATAGAGTGATATTCCAACCAATAATCGTTTAATTTGTGTAAACCAATTGTCATGCAGATAATGGAGGACGTACAGATGGGGTCTGAAGAAGCCCCTTTGTTGACGTTAGGGCATGTAGCAGAGCGGTTGTGGGAGAAACATGTAAGTTATAAATTCGGCAAACTCTAATAGAATTAAGCTATATTTTTTCAACTTTCCCAATTTGGCTTAGTAATCCGATAACTTGCTGGGAAAGAAGCTTGAAAAAAAAAAATAGGCACAGGTCATTGGTTGCTGTGAATAGTATTTTGCTTTCTAGATTGTTTGCGAAATTCAAATAAATATATCAAAACATAGAAAGGACAAAAAGCTGACCTTTCAGCAAGCATTGTTGTGCCTTCCTCAAAAATTTCTTCAACAGTACGTAAGACTTCTTTGTGGAGAATATAGCTCTAAACTTCTATTGCTTTTTTGGAGTAGGTAAAGGGTATTGAATTATTAGGAGGATTTATCTTTCTATAATTCCCTTTCATTTTCCCTTTTTTTCCCATATTGGTCACAATTGTGTTTCTATATTTTTATGTTATAGGAATGTCGACACAGACTCGTCAAATTACTTTGCAAGTTTAAAGCAAAAAAAAGATCAAATAAAGTAAACTACGTAATCTAATTAAGTTTAAATAACTTTTCATGAGGCATATAGCCAAGATAGACAAAGTCTGGACATAAATTTTGTCAACATTTAAGCTTTTCAGTTTGAATTTGGTATCTACTTCATTTGCACAAACAATTAACAATTCTACATATTGCACAGGATAGTACTTCGTTGACATGCCGACGGGCAGATAGTGGTTTTGGGGATTCTCCAATACACCCTCGTGTTATTAGGTTGGATCATTCATTGATCACATCACTAGTTCAGAGATGGAGACAAGAGACGCACACATTCCACTCCCCCCCCCCGCGGCGAGTCCACTGTTACATTACAAGATGTGTCAGTGTGGTTTGGCCTACCGGTGGACGAACCCCCTATCACTGGAGTTGACTTCGCCCGCCAATCGACTCAGTGGGCAGAAGAGTGCGAACGTTTACTAGGGGTGAAACCGAATGAATCGGATATCAAAGGTGGTAAACTAAAGGTAATGTTCCTATCAATTTTCCTCTACATATAAACATGTTTACATTTTTTTTTCCGATTTCAAACCGTAACGGCATGTGTATTTATATAAGCAGATACAAAGGCTTATTGACAATTTCAAAGAACTACCAAAAGATGCTTCAGAGGAAACGGTTCAGTGTTATGCAAGAGTATACATATTACGTTTGCTTGGGGGGTTACTTCTACTGGACAAGTCTCAGAGCTTGGTGAAGCTCCTTTTTCTTCCCTTATTGGAGGAATTAGAATTGTGTGGGACCTGCAGTTGGGGAAGTGCTGTTTTGGCCATGCTTTATCAGGAGTTGTGTAGGTCTACGAAGCCAAACTCCAAGGATATAGGAGGCCCACTACTGCTTCTACAGGTTAGCTGACATTTTTTTAAGAAATAAATTGCAATTCACAAATACCTAACTTTAACTTTAAAAACAGAAGTGGAACTTACTCTTTACGAGAAGGCTTCATGATTGGGAGTTAAATCAGCTAGAAATTCTTAAACAACTCTTAAGCTCTGTGCAACTCTTAAATTGTTAAACAATTCATGGTTGTTGCCTTGGTTGTTGATGTCTATGTTAGCTTGTCTTATACAATGGTTCTGATAATACTTCTTACGGACTTTGGGAGTGCGATACCTGATGAACTTTTCTACTCCTGTACAGTTTTATTGAAGTCCCATGTTTCTCTACTGATGCTGCTTTGTTTGATTTATTTGGGATCTTGGAGGTTGCAATTGTTTGGTATTGGAGTTTGTTTGGATCGCTGGATTTTATTTTCTTTTTGCCCTCTCCTTACACATGTGTTTCGTAGTGGCTTTCTTTTACCCTCCATGTACCCTTTGTCGAGTTTTATAAATATATTTCATTACCGACTCCCCAAAAAAAAAAAATAGGACAGCAGTACATGGTGCAAAAATAGTGAATAATTGTATATCAACTCTTCTCTTGCTGTCAATTTTGTATGAAATTGAAGAATTCTAACAAGTGGTGTACATATTTTTGCAGGTATGGGCATGGGAGAGGTTACCAAGGATTGCCCCACATCGCTTGCGAGACGTAGGTCTAGGGCAAGGGCCCTTGGTAGATGGCGTAGAACAAATGCCAGGAGGTCCTTGGGCAAGCAGGTAAACCGTACATGATACATACTATTTCATTTTGCTTTTATCTTATATTTGTGAATTGTTTCTTTTCGTAGGTGGAAGGTAAGTTTTGCCCTAGACCAAGTGCCAATGCACGTAGTTACCGTGTATAGAGACCAGTTTGATCGGCTGACTGATGATGAGGTGATGGCCTAAGTTTTCCATGTTTTCCATGTTTGGGTCCATTGTTTTGTTAATCAATTTCATTTGTTTCCTTTGCAGATTCTATGGGAGCCTTATGGAGAAGAGGTGATGGCAGCTTTACCTGATTATTGTCGTGTTGGGGCCGATATTTTGTTGTCTCTGGTGCCACTTATATGCTTCGAGTTGGTGGAGTGGCATCTCCCTGACCGAGTCCTTCAGCAGTTTGGATTCATACAGGGAGTACCGAAGCCGTTTGACACTGACCGGAAGTTGCATGCTTTGGATAGACGTGGTCGCCAGAACAAGGATTGGGCCAAGGAACATGCCTGGCTCATCTCCACTTGGGAGCAACATAGGAATCGTGTTGTAGATGGGGAAAGGAGTAATAGTGTAACGCCCCGAAAAATCCGGGAACGCTAATTGTTATTATAATAAAAGGAAAATACGATTACAAGTCTGACGAGGCGTCTTCTGCGCCGAATTACATTATTTAATATAGGGAGAGATCTATGGCGTCTTCTATCCCTCTGCCGGGTCACTCCCCAGACCGGCAGCTCCTGCTCCGAGACTCTGCTGGTAATAGAATTCCTCCTGTTCATCTTGGAATTCTGACATAATACGTCCGAGTCGCCAGGCAACATCATGGTATTATGCCAGGTTACACAAGTGTAACA
>JAXBDA010003051.1:0-37577 GCA_036023075.1 Gaultheria prostrata | reverse complement strand
TCAATAGGTTTAGAAATGTTATTTACAAATACAATTGGGGACTAAAGAGGGAAAAAATAAAGCCTGGGGGTTTGACAATGACAAAACATAATAAAGTAGCAGGGGCCCAAGCGAAAAATATAAAACATAAGGGGAAATTTCGTAATTGTGTAAAAAAACCACCAAATGACCGAAATAGCCAAGGGGAAATCCTGTAATTACGAAAATCAGAGAGGGCAAGACAGAAATTTCAGGGGTAAAATCGTCCAAATTGAACCAAAGTGGTAAGCCATGCAATTTGATATTGCCTGTTATATAGCCCTCTTGGGAGGGATACGTGACATTAACTATGTGGATGCAAAAAATTTAAATAGTCATTCACCGCAGACTCGGAATTAATAAAGGCCTTGTTCGGTATGATTTTTTAAACCTTGTTTCAAGACTTTTGTAGGTTCCCAAGGTTGGGTTAGGGTTCCCTATGCTAGTGGGTCCCTCCCCACTTATCACCTTGTTATCTCTCTCTCTCTCTCTCTCTCTCTCTCGTGCAAGTGAAAGACCTTTTTTTTTTTTGAATGGGGGCTGCAAACCATTTGGGAGAAACCAAACAAGACCCAGGTCTTGAAACCGGGTTTCAAAAACCCAACCGAATAAGGTGTTAGTATTTCTCTAAGAAGTCTAAATGAATTTTTGAAATGATTCAAAAGTTTAAGAGAGAGTTCATAAGCGGCTTGTTCGGTTGGGTTTTATAAAACCCGGTCCCTAATTATTCCCAGTGGGGCCCTATGGCCCATAACTCAAATTCTCTCTCTTTTCCATTTTGGGAGATACTATCATAATGCACAATTTGTGCATAAATGGGTCGGTGGAGTCCACTTCGGAGTCTCATACAAATAATCCAAGCCGTTCATCAACTTTAAAAAAGAATTTTGAGTTGCCTCAAAAAAAGTTAGCTCAAATAGATTTTTATAAGTACTTGATCCGATTAGTTAATTTTTATTTAAAATTTATTTAGAATTCAGGATCTAAATTTTGAATGAAAATTGAAAGATTGGATCAAATATTTAAAGTTTTTAGATTGAGCTGATATTCTCATTGGCCAATTGAAAAATTATTTTAAAGTCGATGAACGGCTTGGATTATTTATATGAGATTCTGAAGTAAACTCCACCGACCCATTTGGGCACAAATTGTACTATGGTAGTATCTCCTAAACTGGGAAGGACAGAGAAGTTGAGTTATGGGCCAGAGGGCCCCATTGGAAATTAATTAGGGACCGGGTTTTCTAAAATCAATCCGAACAAGGCAAGGACTCACGATTTAAAATCAATTACGATTAACATTATATCCATGTATTTGAATTTGGGCAATTCTCAGTACACGTAAAACGTTATTGGAAATAATTTGTTTATAGGTTTTCTTTAATGAAGGTGTTTGAGTATTTGTCCTGATCAATATTTGTGTTAACCCGTCTTTTAACGCACAAACCAATCACTACGCAATATGGAATATGAAAACAGTAAAGAAAGAAGACAACAAGATTTTACGTGGTTTCCCAAAATCAGGTACATCCACAGGACCGAGAGTGAGTCTGTTATTCGATTGAAAATCTGTTAGGGTTCTCACAATAGGCAATATTTATAATGTCTACTCCTATTTCAACTCTAATTCGCTTCCTTCACTCCGCTCCGCTCTGCTTCACATGTGACCTTCAATAAAACTTCCCGATACCTTTCCATATGAGTCACAAGTTCCAACACCGTCCAAAGATACAAGATACGTATAATTAGGCATATTTAAAAGGTAATTCAAATTTTTAAGAGAGTTCGAAATGAAATTATTTGTTTAATTCTGACTATCACAACATGGCTTCTCAAAGTAAGTTTTTTTTCCCCTCTGCTTTCTTCTCAAAATTGCCTTTTGTTTTGATTTTCTTTTTGGAACTTGCCTTTTCTTTTTCTTATTAAGAAAAAAACTAAAGAGATAAACCACAGATTACTTTGTGAAATTAATATACAATGATGGATTCTTTACTTTTGTTTTGGCTCTTCATTTGGAAGTCGTTCCACACCAACTGACTTTTCTAATTTTTTGTTTCTATTGTCTTTATTCAATTTTTTTTTCGTGTTTGTTAATTTTGCGTCATACTTTTCATGTCTTTTGATTCGTCTCGACGTGAAGGATCGTAAAAGTAAAATTATTTGAATTAGCTAATTTTTTTGGGAAATATCCAACCAAAAGCTTGTCGAGATGAATTAAAAGAAGTAAAAAATCTGACGCAAAACTAAAAAATATATAAATAATTGAATAAAGACAAACCAAAAAATACTTAACCCCGGCAAGTGGAAATCGTCTCAGCATGTCTTATCGTATTTCCTCATATACCAAAAAAAAGATTACTAGGAGTAATATTCTTCTGCCGTCTTCTTTGAAACTTTTGCGATGAATTGTTTAATCGGATTTCACATGCATTGAGTGGGGCCTAGTTAGGAAATCGTCAAGTCTAGGCCCGTTGGGCTTGTTCGTTTGGAGTTTTCAAATCGGGTTTGAAAAACCCTCCCTTATTCGGTTTTAAAAGGGGTTTTCAAGACCAGTTCTAAAAAATCACCAAACAAGGCAGAAAAACACATTGATGCACACTTTTGAAAACCACCAGGTTTTGGGTTTTCAAGACCGGTTCTCAAAAATCCATCCGAACAAGGTGAACGGCTTTTTTGAGCTCCAGTTTATATTGGTCTAGCCGGTCCAGTTTTGGGCTCTTTTGAGCTCCAACCAGTTTCCACATAATTTTATGGAGCTTGTCGAAGCATGTTTATTCACATAAAATTTAGATTGATCAAACATTGATAGGTACAAGAATAAAATAAATTTGTACAAGGAAAATGGAATGACAATAAATAATTTGAAACTTAAATTGCCCATTTTTCTCCTTTTTAAAAATTTGTTTTCGTCCATGTATCAATTGATGTTCAATAAATCTAATTTCTTACTCGGGCAACACATTTGATGACCTCCATAAAAGGAATGATTCTGATCAATGTTTTGAGTCTGGGAGGAGCCCATAAAAGCCCAAAATTAGACCGAACTAGAAGAAAGAAAAACTGAATCAGAGATTTGTCCTATGGATTCGTAAAGTTGAAGCTTGCACCGAATGAAATTTGAGATGTCACAAAATAATTTAAGCTGTTCAGTAATTTTAAATATATTTTGAGTAATCTTCAAACATTCACATTGATAGAATAACAGTAAATACTTCATTTAATTATTTATTTTTCATTCAAAATTCAACTTTTCTTTCAGATTCAGAATGTTAAATTCTGAATAAAAAGTGAGGTAATTGGATCAAGTTCTTACATATATTCCGTATGTTTTACGAGACTATTTAAATTTTTTCTTTTTTAACAGTTATTCAGCCACACGCCAGTTTTTTTTTTTTTTGTCAATAGATAGAAGAGAAATCAATTACATCACATATGAAGTACAAAGTATCAACCCGGGACACTACATGTGAGAGAGTCCACGAGATAACAAAGTCCAACAACTTAACCAGTACAAGGAATAAGCCCGTTACAGGATAGAAACAAAGAAAGAAACAAAGAAAGGAAAGCCCGGCGGGAATATTCGAATTCCTGACCTTCTAATGAGATGGAAGAGTCCTGACCAATTGAACTAGCCCCAATTGGTTAGCCACACGCCTGTTTTCCCATTCAAAATTCAGTCATCTTGGTTGAATATCAGGTGAGATCGACCCAGCTAGGGTGAGCCCAATCCAAATTCGCCGTTCAAAGTCTTGTTTGGGCCAAATTCAATTTAAAGACCCATTCTTAATTAGGCGTGTCCTTTACTTTGTCAGATCAGCAATGATGGTTTTCCCAACCGGCAGAGCCCATACCCTACTCATAAACCCCATAAACATACATGTGCTGTAGACTAGTTGTGTCCGCGAATCGGATTGGTTTTTAAACGGGTCCGCTCATCGTGGATCGAATTGAATTCATAAAAATTAAAATATTAGGATTCGTATCTATCCGTAACATACTTTAGGTGGATTCGCGAATGATTCGGTTTGATCGGATCCATTCATACAACTAAATGAAGCCTCTCTCTATTCTTGGAAGCTGACCCGCTGGACATTCCTACTATAAATTACTACGAGAAAAACTTGGGTTCCGAACGAATATGGCACACGTGGTGCCCAACGCGAATCATATTCTAAACACATCCAAACACAAATTAATCACATTTACCGCAGAGGCCGCAGAGATTTTATACCGGATGGCACAATAGTGGCTTGGTTTTTATACATGTCATGTAAGCAATTTTGGCAAAAAAAAACATAAATTGGTTTTTTGGTTTATTTGTTGTCTTTATTCAAAAAAAAATTGCATTTATTAGTTTTGCGTCAATTTTTTGTGGTTTATTGGTTCCTCTCGACGAGATGAATCTAACAAGTATGAAATTACAGTGAATTAATTATTTTGCCAAAATTAAACCAATAACCCACGTATTTTTGGCTTTATTAAAAAAAAATTAGTTTTGACTATAATTTTATACTCTTTAGATTCGTCTCGCCGAGAGGAACCAATAAACCATAAAAATTTGATGCAAAACTAACATTTGCGAATTTTTTTTGAATAAAGACAAAACGAATAAACAAAAAAACCGGTTTAAGTTTTTTTGCCAAAGGAGGATCGTCGAGAAATTATCGTACACTATTGAGCCAAAATTTATTTATTCTGTTTACGTATTCTAGTTGATTTAGTCTTCTACATAGCTTTTTATTTTTTGAATAATTCAAAGTGTATAGGCAAATTTGCGTGCATCTCAACTAGGTCCTATAAACCAATAACCAATCCATTGGTGGGAGGGGTAGAGCTATATAGTCCCGTCCCCCTCACCCAATTTTTAATTTTGAAGTATATTTTGCATATATATATATATATATATATATTTGTAGATATTCTTAATCACCAATCCATTGGTGGGAGTAGGAGCAAAGCTACATAGCCTCGCCCCTTCACCCAGTTTATAATTTTGGAGTACATTTTGCATATATTTTTTTTATAGATATTCTTAAAAAGTATACAATTTTGAAAATAATTTAAAAGTAAAAAGAATCTTCATTCGGAGAACACTAAATTATGATGAACGATTTCGTGCGATAATGATACTGCGTTCGTCAGAGTGATATGATAAAAAAAATACACAAGATCAATTTTTTAATTTATCAAAAACCATCCCATTAAAACACGAATGATTGAATTTAGTCTTGAAAAAATCATCGTACAATATTTTTTTTTCATAATCCGGCCCCTCTAACTTCGATTTGTGCTCCGCCACGGGGTGGGAGTGATTAGGCTTTTGAAACAATTCAGATTGTTCTTACTCAGGAAAACTGTATATTTCTTAACCTCTTCTGATTTCACAGTGTTTATCCTCTGGTAAGTGTTGGATACCTCCATACATATAGATAAGGAATGTATCTATTTCTGCATATACTCCCAACACTTGCGAAAACCAAGCTCATTCCCAAATGGATACTCCGCCGTGGAAAATGAACTCCGCCACGGCATTCCGGCGAGTCATGGTGGCTTGGATGGTGTTTATGGCCGTTTCAGGGCGGCGGCTAGGCGATTGCAAGTGTGCTTTCGAGGCGATTTTCAACTTCGGCGACTCGAATTCAGACACCGGTGGGTTTTACGCGGCCTTTCCGTCGGAGTCTTTGCCGTACGGCATGACATACTTCAAGAAACCGGTTGGCAGGGCTACTGATGGAAGGCTCATGATTGATTTCTTAGGTAACATTTTCGATTTAATTTCCTTATCATAAATTTGGAATTTTTTTGATTTTTTTTTTCTTCTTTTGATTTTTTGCGTTCAATGCATCAATGCACCCTACATATATCAATCAATTCTATATCAGGTCCACTTTCTCTATTTCGACTTCATTTTCAGTTGAAACAGAGACACAAACAAGGTACCGCACACGGGTACTAGAGCGAGCATTTCGGCTGTTCAAAAGTGTTTTGGACGGCTCGGATTTCTCCCTTCCTCTCTCCTCTTCTATTTTTAAAATCTGAACCGTCCAAATATCAAGATGTGCGCTAAGTACCGCCACGTGATTCCCAGCGGGCACCCACGTGATACTCCCACAGTTTCTTGCATTTTCTTTGCAACCAAACAGGTTATTGATGGTTATATTAGGAGAGGGAATCATATTGGTTGCAGCTGATGACAGGTTCCTCACATTTTTGTTTGAGTTGCCGAAATGGCTTACACGTCTTGCTTCATTTGTCTTTGTACTCGAGAGTTGAGATCCTACCCTTACCCGTGGCGGATTAAAAAATTCACATAAGCACTAATTGCTTCTTCCGTCTCATTTTGTTAGTCAGTCTCTCAATGAAAAATTAATTTTTTAAGGGAACGCGTATATTACCTTGTACTTTTTTGTTAATTTTCCAATTTTGTTCCTCGACAGAAAGTTTCTAGAAATTCTAACTTATCTAAAGTAAAAGAAAAGGAGGGGCAAAATGGGAATGTTAAATTAATTTTTTTTAAAAATTTAAAATTATAATCATTTCAGACATTACAAAATGGAAGAGTGGACCATCTTTGCGGGACGGAGGGAGTATCATTTAAAGAAAATCATAAATACAAGTAATTTCAGTCCTATTTTGCACTCGATGTTCTATTTTTCGTGTCTTTTAAAGGAATTTACAAATAAACCTTTATGTATATAGTTGATTGCAATAATATTTGTAGGTGCCCATATAGGTAACTTCAGTTTATGATGAACCGGAAGATGTGTGCTAGGAGAAAAAGGTTAATCAATCTTTTTGTCCTAGCACACATCTTTCCGTTCAATAACATTGAAGCGAGAGATGAGCAAAGTGTAGAGAGAAATAGAGCGAGAGATGCCGGAGAAGATTCCTCCTTCCGCCGCACATCCCATCCTCCTCATTCCCCTTCCCCCTTCCTCCAGCCCCTCTCCTCTAGTACTCTCCTTTACCACTTCCTTTCTTGGATTTGCCAATAACTCCTCATGCATGGCTAGATCTGCTCTTCGGTCAGTGTGGGCGGACGGAATCTTGATTTTTGGACCAAGGGAAAGCCGATCTGGCCTCCCACACTGACGACGAGTGGCGGCGGTGATGGCACCAGCGGTTTGTTAAGTTTTTCCGATTTGTGCTTCTTTTTTTTTGTAGTTGTAGCTAGGTTTGTTTTGGTATGTTTTAGGTTTTTTTTTTTTGTTTTTTGTTTTGATTTGTGTACTGCGGTGTTTGATTTAATGAATTTTCTACCTCTTCATCCAAAAAAAAAGTATACCACTCTAATTAACAAATTGATTAGTGTGTGGAGTTGGATATATATAAAAGTTTAGAATTCATCAAAACATATTTTAAACTTTGCTTTGTTGCATAATTCATCTCATGGTTATCAACACATGCATCATTATGGAGTATTATAGTAGAGTTCATCTTTGATTATGTTGAAGTGTTATAGTAGATTTTTTATTTATAAAATTGAAGTGTTATGTTGTTCCGCTGACACACGTTGCTTGAGCCATCACTTGAGTGTTTCTTGGGCCCCTTATTTCCCTCCTTCAATTTTTCACGCCAATTTCTTTATAACTTTTTTTTTGTTAAAATCATCTCTCTCTCCATTTTGTGATTCGTCATTCCTAATCTATTATACGGGGAAGGGGGAATGAGACTCTATCCCGAGAATATTGAGCAAATAAAATTGCAGATGAGTTGTTCGGTTGGTGAACATTGAGCGAATAAAATTGAACCTTTACCTTGTCTGATCCCTAACAAGAAGTAGATTTAGCTCAATTAATTGGTAAAATCCTAGGGGAAAAAAGAGAGAAGGAAAGTACTAAGGTAAATTCGAGAAGAGAGTGTTGTTTGTGAAACCGGATCTGCTGTCCCGAAAACCCTGTCTATTAGAGCCGTCCATCCGAGCAATCATCGGCTCGGATTCCTACTCACCCCAAATAAATCTCAGCCATCCATGGTCATTTAGGAATCTGAACCGTCGATTGCTCGGATGGATGAGACAGGAAATTGGGACACAATCACAATTTTTGGGACGGCAGATCTGCTACCGTTATGGGTTGCCTCTCATAAGAACAAATTCTTGGCAATCAAAATCCATAATTGAAAGTTTGGTCCCCACAAGACAAAAATGCCTAGCTGGAAAAAAGCAGGCAACAAAGGTTGCTTGCTGAATAATTGTTCACGGGTAATTCCAACTGTTCAAAAGGCAAAAAAAATAAAAAAATCTCCAAAAAAAATAAAAAAATTTGAACGTACAAGGCTAACAATTATGGGAATCGTTTAAAGCTCGAGTGGACCAATATTGAGTATAACGGTGACATCAGAGACCATTTTGGTTAAGCGAGAGACGAAATTGGTCATACCCCATAAAAGTAGGGTTTTTTTTTTTTTTTAATTTATTGGTCAGTGTCCAAACTAATTGTTGTTCACGAAACTCATTTATCAAACATTAGGATTCTCTTTTGTTGGTTGCACAATTTGATAGTAATGTAAACAAGGCTTTAGTGTTTGATGTAGTATTATATTAAGACCGACTATATATAGATTAAAAAATTAGTTCCAAAAGTTAAAAAAAAAAAAAAATACTAAAGACGAAAAAAATACCAAACATCTGGTATTTTTTTGTCAATAGTTTCTTCTATATGAATTGTTTTCAGAACTTCGGTACACATTTTCATAGTTCTCTGATTCCTCTTGTCGAGACGAATGATTAATCTCAAAAATTACGACAAAAAACTAAACAAAAAAATTATGAAAAGGTAAAGATTAAAATGCAAAAAAAATACCGGACAAAAAATTTAGGAGAACTCACCCTTGATGATTAGAAAATACCTAAGCTTGGGATGACATCCAAGGGTACTAGACAATAAGTAATTAAAATATTTGCTAATCACCATAAATTAAATTAGCTTTGTATTTTATTCTTGGCTTATATATTAGCTAATTATCATAAATTGAATTAGCCTTGTGTTTTATTATTTGCAGCACAAGCTCTAGGGTTTCCATTTTTGAGCCCATATTTGCAATCAATTGAGTCTGATTACAGACATGGAGCCAACTTTGCAACATTGGCATCCACAGTGCTGCTGCCAAAGACTTCCTTGTTTGTCACTGGTGTCAGCCCTTTTTCTCTGGCCATTCAGCTCAACCAAATGAAGCAATTCAAGTCCAAAGTTGATGAATCTCACACTAGAGGTAATCCTCAAAATCAATATTATTTCCATTTAGAACTCGAAAAGAGATCCGTCGAGAATGTGTTTGGATCTTGAATTCGTTGTTGACTTCGAAGAGAAATCAGAAAAGCAAAGGAAAACGAATAAAGGAATTGGGTACGTAGTGATTTTCAGACTCCTTTTTTCTACTATCCACGCTCCCTTTTTTTTTTTTGCTTCTTTATTCATGTAAATTTACATTACTACCCTATTGCGGATTACCTTTTTCACTCGTGAATAAGATCAAGACCATGTTTGGATCTTGAATTCATTGTTGACTTCGAAGGGAAATCAGGAGAGCAAAAGAAAACGAGAAATGAATTGGGTAGTCATTTTTGCACTTCTTTTTCTACCATCTGCACTCACTTTTTTTCTTCTTGATTCAATTAAATTTACAAGACTACCCTTCTACTACTGATGAACTTTTTCACCTCGAAGGGGTAATACAGTATTCTTCCATGAGTAAGAACCACAGAAAAAGATTGCGGATGGTGAAACAGGGAGTCCGAAATCAATTCTCCTGAAAATCTCCTCTCTCATAAATTCAAGATCCAAACAAAGACTTATGGATCTTGTATATTATTTATTGAGTAATCTACATGGAAATTACTGAAAATATTGTTTGCTTGTGTAATGTAACTTAGATTCTTGATTTCAGGATCAAGCAAACTTCCCCCACCGGATATATTTGGGAAATCATTGTACACATTTTACATTGGTCAGAATGACTTCACTGGAAACTTGCCTTATATTGGTATAGAAGGAGTGAAGCAGTATCTTCCTCAGGTGGTTGCCCAAATTGCAGGCACCATTAAGGTGAGTGATTCAACACCTCAATTTTAAGCAAAAAAAACTTGGGGGTTTTATTTTCAAAATATGGTCAATCCTATATAACACGTCGTACATTGTGTGAATACGCGTAGAAGAAGAAATACTGAAAATATGATCGGTGTTAAGTATGGCATTCGAAGGAGTAATGATATACAAGTAGAATCGTTCACCGAAGGATGTAGCTAGCCTTCTGCACGCGCTCGCACGTTTCAAATGACCCATTTGGATATTGCTACATATTTTTATTTTTGTACGAAGAATATTGCTACATACCCAACAAAACTGCAGAGAAAACATACGCTGAATAAACAAAGCGCGATTCAATTTCAATAGCTCATTCCACTATATCATCCCTAAATTTTCTGGGCGATTTTAGTTGCACTTCTACGTGGTTCTATCTTTTCCTTATTACGTATTATATATATCAATGATATAAAAATGGTGTTTGTGGGATGTGAAGGAGCTATACGGGCTAGGCGGGCGAACTTTTCTGGTACTGAATCTTGCTCCGGTGGGTTGTTACCCCGCGTTTCTGGTGGAGCTTCCACACAACAACTCCGATCTTGACCAATTTGGGTGCATGATTTCCTACAACAATGCAGTGGTGGAGTATAACAACATGCTCAAGGCAGCTTTAACCCAAACCAGACAAGCAATTCCGGGTGCTTCTCTCATATATGTGGACACTCATGCAGTGTTGTTAGACCTCTTCCAGCACCCCACATCTCACGGTACGATCCTAACAAACCATACATATTGGAATTAATTGGTAGCTGTTTAGCGTATCGGCAATTATGGGTAAAAGAGGTTATCTTATGCTTTTGAAAATTGAAATACCTTAACAAATCATTATGGTTATCTCACATTGTAACACTAACTCTGGAATTCTTCACAAAATTAGTGGTACTCTGATTTTATAGTAGTTGAAGACTGTATGAAGGGGGACTGCCAAAACTCTCACATTGTAAACAGCTGAATTGGAATTTCACATTCCAAAAGCGTCAAAAACATTCTTCTTTTTTATGATAACCGGATGTTCGGACCAGCTTGCGCACACCTCGACTAATTCCGGGGCCCTGGAGGTAACAACCGGGCATAACCCCCATTGGCCCCAAGAGTTTGCTGGCAAGGGAAATCGAACCTGAGACCTTAGGCGGGAGTAAACCCCTAAGTTCCAAAAGCATCAAGGGTTTTCAAGGGTTTCCAAGGATTTTCAAGGGTTTTTGGGTTTTCAAAACCCCAACCAAACAAGGTGTATGATTTCATGGTAGTTGAAGACTGTATGGAGGGGGACTGGCAAAACTCACATTGTAAACAGCTGATTTGGAATTTCACATTGCAAAAGCATCAAAAAATCTTCTTTTTTTTGGGATAACTGGATGTCCGAGCCAGCTTAAGCGCACCTCTACTAAATCCGGGGCTCAATGACCCCAAGAGTTTGCTGGTAAGGGGAATCGAACCCGAGACCTTAGGCGGGAGTAAACCCCCAAGTTCCAAAAGCATCAAAATTGACCGTTCTCAGAATTAACTTTTAAACAGTTTCGTAAAGCTTTGTTTTAGCCTAAAAGTTAGAAGAATCAAAAGCTATCGCAAACACACTATCACAAGTTTTAACAAGCTCAGAAGCAGAAATTGCATCCCCAAAACCATCACAACTGCATGCATAACTCTTTGTTTCTCGTTATTACTTTTTTTCTCGCTACAGGGTTGAAGTACGGAACCAGAGCGTGTTGCGGATACGGGAATGGTGCCTACAATTTTGACCCAAAGGTGTACTGTGGAAACACCAAGGTTATTAATGGGAGCACTCTCACAGCCACAGCTTGTGGTGACCCCTACAACTATGTGAGCTGGGATGGAATACATGCCACTGAAGCTGCAAACAAACTCACTGCATATGCCATTCTCAATGGCTCTTACTTTGATCCTCCCTTTCCCCTCCACCAGCTTTGTGACCTTCACCCTATAGGCTAATATCAGATGCTTAATCACTGTTTGTTTGTTGCAGTGTAAACGAGTTTTCCCCCCCCTCCCAAAAGCTGTTTGTCAAGATATTCAATGTAGCTTGCGCTTGTAACGTATGTTCAATGCGTAGTCTTGCTAGCAGCTTGTTTTGATTCGACTCATTCTCCAGCACAAACCACGGGAGCGGGGATTTGTAGTGAGTTTGGGCCAAACTCACTACGCACTACAGGGTGTAGTGAGTGAATCTGGACCGTCCAAAGTATTTTGGACGGTTTGGATTTTAAAAAAGTTATTCGCGCAAATAGTTAAACTGTTTGCGCGAATAGTTTATTTTAAATTTGGACCGTCCCAAACAAGAATGTACGGCTCTCAAACTCACTATACGCCTGTAGTGAGTTGCTCACTACAAGGCACCCCGGTTCCACAACCAAAAACAAATGAACCCAAGGGGCACCTGCGCCCTAAGGCAGTACTGGGCGGGGGTTCGGAACGCTCCCTCCCAATAGTTTATAGTAATTCGCAAAAACTCAATAAGTAAAACAAAAAAACTGCCAGAGTGCATGTAGATCGGCTTCAACTAATTTTCCATTTAAAACTAGCAATTTTTTTGGCAATCAATCGAAATAATGAAGACCAACAGAGCAAGACTAGAGCATTATGGAGGTGAGCTCATCCATTTTTTTCCTCGGCAAAAGAAATTTTATTAATCTCTGAAAAAGGAACAAAGATTAAAGGGAACAAGGGCATCCGAGACCCAAAGAAGACGTTGGTCAGATACCAACAAAAGAAAAGAGAACGCCACAGGCGCAACCACGCACAAAAAACTACCACCCGAGCCTAACAAAAGCACCCTTACACCAAAAACAAAGAAAGAAACAATAATCCTCTTCTTGTAGCATAAATAGTTTGGTATAGAGAGGGAAGAGAATTGGAAATTGACTGAGATTACAAGGAACCCAATAACTAGTTAGTCCACGCGTAATTCGTATATGGATCAGCCTCAACTAACTACTATCATTTCAAACGTTGGTATATTTTGACAATCAATGGAAATAATGAAGACTAACAGAGCAAGATTGGAGCATGAGGTGGGCTCGTCTATTCAAATGAAGGGTTACCATGAGAACTAGCTACAAACGACCAAGGTTCTAAAACTCGCTAGGCGCTCCCAGGGCGGCCGGGCACTTTCTAACTTCTCAGGCCGAGTACTCGGCCCTTAGTCGAGCAATTAGTCGGGGTAGTCGTTATAGTCGGGCTAGTCAACAAGGGGCCTTCTAGCGCCTAGGCAGCGAGTACTCGGCCTTCCAGACCTTCTTTTAGAACACTACAAACGACAGGGACTGACCCCTAATTTCCTGGCACAATTATATTCTTAAATTGGTGCTGGGGTGGTGGCCCGTAGTTTTGAAGGGAAGTTTGTGGCAGCAAGGGCAACTAATTTGGGTACAACAGGATCTGCACTTTGTGCTGAAGTTTTGGCGTGGCGTAATGCGATGGAGTTTGGGGTTTTCCTCGGTGGAAGATTGTACATTTGAAGGAGACTCTCAACTGACCGTCAAGATTTTGAGGGAGGAAATGGTTTGCCCCACGGAAGTCGAAGTGATTATTGAGGATATTCGGAAGATGGCTCATCAGTTTCAGAGTTGTGTTTTTCGGTTTGTAGGACTGGGAGTGTCAGGAACTAACCCCTGGGAGTTCCGGCCACCCGATTGGTTGCATTCTTTTATTGATAGAGATTGTTGTTCTCTTTGATGTAATAAGTATTCGAAGTTCTTAATAATATACTACCACTTTGACAAAAAAGAAGAAGATAAAGTTCGATTAGACTATAAAGTCATGGGTTTCAAATAGAATATTGCATGTGGACCACAACTACTTATGCGTTTGTTGGAAAAAAGAGGAATGCAATAGTTATCCGAGAGGGCCAAACCTAAAACGCATTTATCTATATGTCACTGATTTTGAGGTGGTAGTGTAAAGGAGGCATAGTTTAAGGGATTTAATACAAGAACCCTAAAACATAGTACATAACAAAATGCTAAAGCCCTAAGCACAGCACAGAAGATTTCCATTTGACAAGCATATCAAACTATCAATGAGTACCGGTCGGCAAAATCAAATTATCTAGGACAGCTTACGCGCGGATGCAGATGCATAGATTCAAAACTAACGCACAAAAACCTGTATAACTATTAAGTACTCCCAAATTTCACCAAAGAGAGGCATAAATCCAGACAAAACAACATGACAAAGTAAATAAACCTTATGAAACCCCTTAGTTACCGATAGCTCCTCGAACTCCATAGTCATCAGACTCCTCACAAACTTTATAATGAAAACCACAAAATTGAAAAGCAAGAGGATGGCTAATTGAAAAGCAGGGCATTATTTTACCTAAAAATTGATCAATTAGCAAAAACGTAAAGACACAAATCCCAAATAAACGGGTGTATAGATTAAGCTAAGTAAAAAAATCAAAACAAAATCAGACATAAATTAAGCTGTAACAGCAAGACACAAAATCATCACCAACTTACTAATCAAACAATCAGAACAAATCTGCAAATTACAAACTTCATAAATAAATTTAAAAAAACTACTGATTACTTAAACAAAAGTGCCAAATAATTGGGAAGTAAAACAAATATTATTGCATCGGACCCATCAACCGGTGAAAACTTAACACAGAAATCCCCAGCCATACACCATTACACTATCAAGATTCCAATTCTTACATGTAAACATCTAATGAATTAATAATCGAACCATGAGAGCGAGTTGTAAATTGGACAGATAGCGCGTGAAACCTTCCAAAACCCTAGATTTAGTCGATATCCTCGTCCTATCACTCGTCCTATCTTATAATGTAAATTGAAACAAGTTTTTAAAAACCAACTGTTACGTTTTGTTACATATCGTATCGGTCAAAGCGCAACGATTTTTGTACATTTTGATACCGTTACAGACTTACAGCACAATAACCAGTGACATGGAAAATCTCATTCGTACCGGCCAGTTTTCATTACGTATCAGTTCGTTTCCAATTCACGGCTGATACTCTGACCAGCTAATTTAGCCATCCCGTTACGCATCATTCGATACTCCCCATACCGTATTCCCGCGATATAAAACAACGGAAAACTAGACAACATTATCGCATAAAGGCCAGACAGCAAATCAACATTCCAAGATTCCAATCCTTGAACATCTAACGATCAATATAATCATCCCCGAAATCAAACTAACAGTATAACTAAACAAAAATAATCAAAGCAATAGCGAGAGAGCGCAAGTAAATAAACCTTTCCAGAACCCTAGATCTTATCAATATCCTCGTCCTCAAACTCGATATAGTCATCACCACCGCCATCGCTCAAACCGCCGTCAATATCAACCTCATTGAGCCTCGTGGTATCCGGCAACTCACCGTACGCCTTCAACAACCTAGCCTCATCGGACATGTATTTGAGTATAACGTCGGCCTTGTCGTCCTGGTAATCTCTCAGTCCGACGAGCACGATGTCTCCTGCTGCGATCCAGACCTTCTTGTGCATCTTCCCTCGTATGTGGCACAGCCGCTTCGTGCCGTCGATGCAGGTGGCCTCGCATCGGCCGTTACCGAGCATGCGCTGGACCTGGGCGTATTCCTGTCCGTCTTCCTTGAATACCAGCTCGCGCTTCTCGTCGTCGGCCTCGTTTTTGCCTCTCTTCCTGTTCTTGCCTCCCTTTCCCTTGTTCTTCGGCATGGTGAAAACCCTAGACCAGACGGATTCTTCTTCTCTGGAAGGAAAGAAAGTTTGAACCGTACCTCTGGTGAAACCCTAGAAACGTTGTGTCCGTGTACCGTGAGTGTTTGTGGATTCCTTTCGAGGTTTTATAGTGTCTTCTCCTTGGGAAAATTACGCCAACCGTCCTTGAGGTTTTCAAATGAACCATTGAGGCCCTTAATGACTCGTTTGTCGGACGGAGAGAGTTTTGGTGGATAAGGAATATTAGTGGATAATAAGGTGTTATAGGGGGATCAGTTAAAGAGGGGAAATTAGCTTATACTTGGTTTCTGTATAAGTATATATGGGTGTATAAGAGTGGGTGAATTAGTGTGGATAATGTGTTAAATTACATTACGTTGTTGTCTTTAGTAAATGCTTTTATTGAGAATACAAAATGGTTTAAAAGGCAATTTAGGTTTTTTTTTTTCTCAACCAGATAAGCTAATCGTAGGGGTGGAGGTGATGTTAGAGTATCTACATTTGGTGCTCTCTAAAATTGTTTGTTATATGACAAAAAGTGTTAAAAGTGGGTCTCAAAAATTATGTGTTAGAGAGTTGTTAGGTACTGAATAAAAATGTGGTCCATTTGATATTGTTAGAGCATTTTAGGTGTTTGTTACGTGGTAAAAGTGGGACCCCCAATGTCACTCCTTGCCCGTCTCTCTCTCTCTCCTCTTTTCTCTCTCTTCTACTCTTTCCTCTCTCTTCTACTCTTTCTGACAAAAGCTGCCCTTCTCTCTCCCCCCTCTTTCTCTTTCTCTCTCTCTTGGGTTGGGTTGGGGCCCATGGAAGTGTGTCGCGGTACAAGCCGCAGGTAGAGAGGGCTTAAATTCTGACACAAACGTGGGAGCACTAAAGTGGTCCTAACAATGTCAAATGAAGTAAAAAAAATTGTATTTTCTTGTTAACTCACTAACTTATGACACTAAAGTGGTCTAACAATGTCGAATGTAGATGCTCTTAGCTAAGACCTTTGGAGGAAGATAAGCTCTCGGCCCGCCCTTTCTTATCCCCCTAACAAACAGTTTGCAAATACCTCCTTACTTATCACATTCTCTCCGTTACCCCCCTCCATCCCTTTTCCCCAAACAAACAGGCCCTTACTTGAAATTACTCTCCTCTCTCCGGGGTTAATGTTCACATACCTCTCTGTCCTTCTTAGGGTATGTCCATAATACTTTTTTTTAAAGCATTAGTATGCATAATTCGGAAAATTATACTCCTTCTATCCCGAAATGATAGTCCGGTTCGTAAAGCGATAAGTTAACAATTTATTAGATATCAATGAGTTCTTTTAATTGATGAAAAAGTTTGAAACTTTTTACCTAAAAAGTACCGTGTTACTTTTAACTTATCGTTTTGCGAACCAATCTATCATTTTGGGACGAGAGAATATTTATTATGACTGTGAACTCTAAGTAATGTGTTGCAAACGAAAAACATAGACTCAAAATTATACTCATGATTAATTATTTATGGGGTACTCTTTAAAAAAATACAGGGTGGGTTAGTTTTTTTTTTTGTCATTCCTAATCTATTATATGGGGGAGGGGGGAATAAGACTCGATCCCAGAATGCAGTGCGGGGCGTCCAAAAGCTCTATCGCATGAGCAAGCCACCACATGCAATAAAGAGTTAGTTGGACAAGTTTGAAAAATGAAATTTTAATAGAATAAGGCTTGGAAATATAAATTAAAGCCAGTTTATTAAATGGACGGATTTGGGCATCCAAATGTCCCTTTATTACGCAGTATAAATCCGGCCCGAATCCGGCTCATTAGTCAAGTAAAAGGTCGCATAACATAATTCCATTTTAACCTTCTCCCTCTCTCCTAAAGCTTAGGAAAAAAAAAAGCTCCACCAGCACCTTTAAAAGTTACTCCCTCCGTTCCTTTTATAGTGTGTACATTTTCATTTTGGATTGTCCCTTAATAAGTATGTGTTTTGAAAAGTTAGTGGGTACATTTCCTATTTTGCCCTCAAAAATAGATTCATTTTTAAAAAGTAAGTGGGTATTATTATATTGATAATGGTAAATAATGGAAAGTAGATGTAAAAATTGTAAAAGTTGATGTGAGAGAAAAATAGTTGGAATTCTTAGGTAACACACATAAAAAGGAATGGAGGAAGTACTAGTTATGAAGATTGAGAAATCTGGCAAGAATCCAGGAAAACTATGCACTCTACGACTGGAAAAGTCCTTTCCCCGCCAAGAATTGTACCCAACCAAACAGCTTTGTAAAGCTGATTTCTAAGTAGGGGTGCTAACAGAGCCAAACAAGCCGAGCTCAAGTTTGACTTGAGCTTGGGAATTTTTGCGGACCAAGTGTTCATGCTCGGCTTACACTTGGACTTTTGTGATCATGATAAACTTGATTTGGTTTGTGAAATGTGCCAGTCGATCGAGCTTTCTAGGACTAAGCCTTTAGTAATTGCTCCGTGTAGGATTTTAGAGAATTTGGTGAAGCCCTACCTTTCCATTACTCGCTAAATAAATTTTACACTCGGATGCGCAGGAAGGTATGGAACGTAGTCAACAAAAATTGTAAAGAAAGAAAAGTTGGATTAATATATGTTCACGAGCTTATCAAGCCAAACGCCTGTACGCTCAAGTTTGGCTTGAAATTTCTAAACAAACAATAAAAACTGATTGCTCTAGGCTTGTATCTTTTGTGAACGACCTTAAACGAGCCCAAAGCCGAGTTGAGCTCCCTATTTTTAAGGGCCCTTCTACATGGGCCAAGGTGAGACACCAAAAGTACATGTACCATACCCTGCGGAAGCATAAATAGTAAGATTGCTATCAATGTAAGAGTACTGAAAATGAATCTGAAAAGAGGCTTTAGATTATTCCATACAAGAGCCAATTTATTTATGTCCAAAATTCCATTTTCCAAACAGGAACAAGATGAAAAGGAAACCCTTCTTCTCAGGGCAATCCATTCCCAATTCATGAAATAGGAGCAATATTGACATCTGAACTAGAAAAAGTATAGTGCTAGCACCTACATATTACCTTTGAATTGTTTTTGGGTTATGGATGTGTGGAGGGATTGACGAGGGAAAGGAAAATAGCGGCAAAACCCAAGAAATAAATTGACAGTTTCACTTCGTTATCGGTTATTTTCCAATTCCCTCCACAATCCTCACAAATCCATTGTCCAAACATAGCCTACCGGCTATTCTGAAGCCAAAGGTAAAGAAGGTTAGTAGCCCGACACAAGAAGGAAAGTCGATGGAAAGCAATAGGGTTTATCCCTGCCTGATAGTAAGCTCAGCCCTGAGATGGAGAGTGCCATTGATGAAGTAAAGACTATCTTCAGCCATGAATGAAGTCCACGGTACAGCAAACAAGTTGCGGTACCCAACAGCTTTCCCACCGGTGAAAGTGTAATTGCCTTTGTATTTGCTCAGGTAATCCTCCGTCGGTTTTGACCTAGCCGCAAACTCGTAGTCGACGGCAAAACTAACGGACCCCTTTTCCTGCATCCCGAGAAACAACCCAAAACAATGGAAAGAGGTCTGCTGGTCCAAATTGCAATGCGCTGACAGGAAAAACCCTTGTCCACCCAAGTGGAACGCCTGGGAATAGACTCGTCCGCACGGGAACAAATTCGCACACTCCTCCCGCTTAAGGTCGAGGTAAACCACGCACTGTTGTCGCGGAAGTTCAAACTCGATCACCTTAATGGGTCGGTACTTGTAGGCCCGTTCGACGAACCGCTTGTTTGTGGGGGACTCTTCCGCTGCGAGGGCTCGCTGTCGGTGTGGGGCTTCCGCCTTGAAAAATAGAGATTCTAGGACAACCTTGGATGCAAGCTCGTGGTCAAAATCAGTGCACGTTAAGACCTTCTTGAGTTTTCGGCAAGTCATGTAAGGGAAGCGGATGTAGCGACCAAGGCGGGAACCCAGGATATCCCGACGCTCCTCCAGTTTTGGGTAGTGGGCCCGGGCCCACTTCAAGACGAAGTCGTACACTGTGTCTTCTGATGCCACTTGAAGATCATCGCTAGATAAAATCGCCTCGATCCCAGCAAGGGGCAATGCCATAACTTCATCTTGGAACCTGGGCCAAAGGTACAAAAACTCGTCAAAAAGATGTGTATCAAACAGCATAAAGCCAAACACTGCATATAAATTTATAATGAAGAACATTCCAAGCTTATTTCAACTGATGAATCCAATACAGAGAAAAGGGTTCAATTCTACTTTTAGCAGACACATAGAAAAGGTATTGATTCCCCTATTTGATGATACAGGGCGTCCACGCAGAAGCTATATGAAGTTTCTGTTTGAGTGACTCTCAGTTCTCTGAGTACCTCAGAGTACAAGATACAATGACCCCATCTGTTCAATATTTTTGGCTTTTTTGCATGTATTCAGCATGTTTGCTAGAACTACCATAAAGAGATTTAAACAGTTTGCAGACCTGAGTTCAAAATGTACCTTTTCCAAATACATACTTGCATTGTTTACAACATGCAAAACAAATAGAGAGCAAGTTGAACAGACAATGTAAGGTGAATCTCCTTCCTCAACGTAAGGTGAATCTCCTTCCTCTCGTTGAACCTACAACCGGTGAACAACCGGTTAGTGCCACCCCGGTCTCTTGCCTGAGGGCACTCCGACGTTCAACTTAATGAACGGAGAACGGTCTAGTCAACTAGTTGATGATCACGTGAGAATGTTGTGATTCGGATGTTGTGATTCGGTCTTTAATATTTTAAGGTTTGGCCTTCCATTTGGGCCCACTCCCCGTTCCTTCTAGGGAGCCTAGAAGTTGAGGGTCTATTATAGTGGGCCGAATATCTCATCAGTAGGACCATGGGCCAACTGACCGGGGCTGGGCGAACAAGACAGTTGCCGGCCGGCATGGCTGGCGTACCTGATGAACCTAACAAATGTGGGCCGAACAAAGCCCATTATGTTCCGTGTAGTCCATTGGATCAGGGGGAATCTTGGATGGGCTGACCGTCCTTTGAACAGAAGGTCAGAGAGTCACCCAATCACTGGGATCAAGTATCGGTTATCCGGGTTTGGTGCTTTCGGTTCGAACCTAAGGACCCGATCCATGGGCCAAGGAAGGCCTTTAGGAGGTTACTCGAGCACATGAGAGGTGCTACATGGCACACATCCGGAAGCTTTCAGAACCTTCTAGAAGGCAGACGTGGCAGAGCACCATTGGACGTGTCACGTGACCGAAGCGGTAATTGGTGATGTCATGCGCTCGTGCTGAGCACGACTTGGAGAGCAAGTACATCCATGCCTATAAATACCAAGGGATGAAACCCTAGGAAGGTACACACTCTTAGATCTAAAAACTCTTGTCAACTCTCTCTCTCTCTCTCTCTCTCCGTTCACTACCTGACCGTCGGAGTACCTGAGGCCGTGGCACTAACCGGTTGTTCACTGGTCATGGGCTCTCTCTCTCTCTCTCTCTCTCTCTCTCTCTCTCTCCGTTCACTACCTGACCGTCGGAGTACCTAAGGCCACCGTGGCACTAACCGGTTGTTCACTGGTCATAGGTTCAACGAGAGGAAGCAGCTTCACCTTATGTTGAGGAAGAACCACCGCGGAATCAACCCCCACAAAGAGAAATGCAAGTATGTATGTGGAAAAGGACGCCAAGGAGGCATGTTACCCACGTATGTCACGAGGAGAACAAACCAAACTAAGCCTTGTATGGCCAGCTATCTGAATCCTTCTCTGACATTATGCTCTGTAAGGAACACATTATCCTGGTTAAATAAGTTAACTACCTATCTTTTTCTACGAGAACACCCTATGTTGATGCTGCCCCTTCAACTAGCGCTTCCATTAAGAAAGAGTCTTACTGATGATATCCTTGCATGTAGAGAAGCAGAACATAAAAACTTTCTAAATGATGTTTTCCTCTAATATCCAACAACCAAAAGCAGCTTACAAAGACCCTCACTTAACCAAAAATGAAAATAATAAAGCAAGGACAACTTGAGTTTGTGTAAGGGAATCTCCTACAAAATCCATCAACAGACGAATCTGATGAGGCAAAAAATCTCAAGAGCGAGGCAGAATGATGTTTGATATTAGATTAGCTAAGCACAACTAATCAACCTACACACCAAATCAAACTAGTAACATTCCAATATCAGATATAAAAAAAAGACAACTCTTCCACAGAAATATCAGTACAGAAGTTCAGAAGGGAAAAGAGATTAGGAATTTGAAGCCAGGAGAAAAGAGGTGTACTTGGTTATATCTTTATAACGGGCAGCAAGGAACTGCTTTGCTGCATCTGTCAAAGGTTGAACGGCTTCAGCCATTAAGACACCGGAAGGAAGTTCAAGATAAAGCAATGCAGACTCAGGTGTCATGGGCAAATTGCGCAACAGTCGGCTGCAATATCTCATGCATGAAGCAACCTCAAACTTGTCTGCAGCCATCAGCACATCCAGCAAAGCAGGAGCAGTAGTTGTAGATAAGGTGTTGCTATACATAAAATTCAGGAGCTCCATGAGGGCAGCTTCCTCTGTTCCATGAGGGGAAAAAGAGAGTTATTTAAGGTAGCAAAAATATTACCATGTCTGTTCTATTCTTACAAATTATTTAAACAAAAGGAATTTTTCAAAAGGGACTAGTACTATGACGGTATGACCTGAAACATAGTCGCCTACCATATCCGACAATAAGGAAACAAAGCTTTGGTATGTGGGTGGCATCCATTAAATAATGCCATTTTAAAACATGTACTCGTATTCGTAACGCAAAAAGGAAAGACAAACATAGAATAATCATGATTACCATTTCAGAAACTAGGATTACTAAAGAAAGAAAGATGCTTGAAATTAAACCATACCAGAGGCATTGACCCGCAAGGTTACATGTCGCTGCTCTGACTCCCTCATCCCATTTGAGAAGAGCTACATACAAAGACAGAAAAAAAAAATGGATATAGACATCACCCAGCATAGCAACTAATGACTACATCAAGAAAGAAAAGAAATTATGGGCTAGGTACTGATCCTTACTTTATAGAAAAATGGACTTTTAGCTGCTAATATTGGAGAGCTGATGTGTAAAGTTTTAAATCGTAGAACAGAACCATCCATGCTCCAGTTTGAGTCGTTACTATTGGCACCTTCGTCTCCTACAAAAGAAATAAAACAAAGAGTTGGAAATTTGCAGCACGATGGAGTTATGGACAACATAACAAGAGTTGGCTACAGCAGCAATAAAATTAAACTACACTTATGGATCCATTGGTTACTGCAATACCAAAATTTCACCTAATGTAATCCACAGAAAAGGAAAGTTTACATAAATTCCATCCCACAGCAATGTGGCGATAATGCAACAGCAGCAGCACCTATCAAACTAAAATGGTGCCAGTAAACCACTTTTCTATAACTCCAAACTTCTTCAGCTGGGAACTTTTCATGTTACGAACTATCTTGGCAGCCAACTATAAAAGGGTTAGGCCTTGTTTCGGAAATCACAGGCACATTGCCTATTACCTCTCTCATGCTGCATCTTTTTATTCATTTCAACTATGATGGCATCAACACCACCATATCAGGATTGAAAAGAAAAAAAGGAGCCAAGCTATTCTGTGCCTGTTAAACCCATATTTTTAGAATTATGCTGGATTTGGAAAGCATGGCTGGGTCCGAGGTTTATACTGTTGCAGAAGCTAAATCGAAGGGGAAGGTAAGGCAGTTCGTTCATGAGAGGTGCATGATCAACACAAATAGAAAGCATGAGAATGCTGCTAACAGGCTGCTTCGACTTACATTCAAGTGATGGTATTGGCACCATAAGCCCTATATGGGCCATGCCCCCTTTCTACTATTACCTTGCTCTATTTAGATCCTTCAGTCTAAGCATGAAAATCAGCCTTTCTATGGGCCAGGTTTATATGACACCTTTCCCCAGAAGTTTGAATGTATGACACCTAGCTGGCCCAGAAGAGTTGCCAGTGGGAATTATTTAACTAAATACCCAGCCTCTACTGTTTTCCAAAGTTTCAAAAATTGATATTAGTATTCTAGTAATAGTTGAAGATGGCTTGTTGGCCATAATATGAGGATAGAAATCCCATGAAATTGGCCTGAGGCCCTGAGCTATAAAGCAATGAAACGTAAAAACAAAAGAAAAATACAACTCGACTTAAAGAAGTTCAACCACCTGAAGGCAATTCTTCAATCATCGCAACTGCTTCTTCATCTTCATTTTCACAGCCCAGACAATCATCAGTGTCAGGCTGGTTACAACTCAAAATCTGCTCCTCAGCGCATCCAGCAGTATCCACAGCTGCAAACAATTGCCCAATGCAGTTAACATTGATGAAATTACCAAGGATGGCAAAAGGAGTAACATTTAGCGTAGATAGTACATATAGCTCCCACAACCGAAGAATCCATCCAAGAGAGAGTCCTCTCAATCACATTAAGGAATCTGAAACACGAGCCACCATAACATAATGCAACCATCCATCAGGTCTCAGGCAAGGACCACTCTAACTTTATCAACTCTACTTGGCATTAGATCATACACTTCCCAATCATTTAAAATGGTCCAAACATGTAAAGAATTACCATATTAAAGCACGTTGTCCAATGGTAAAGAATAAAGATCAAGGAAAAGCCATAAGTGTCACTCAAGTATCACAAACAAATGGACTATGAAAAATAAAATACACATTGCACAAAGGCAGAGTTTAACACAGCCCAACATAATATTTTGTATCAACATAGTGAAATCCCATGAACACGAGGTGCAAACTATCATAAAGTGAAAGAAGAATCCTCTCTCTCTCTCTCTCTCTCTCTCTCTCTCTCTCTCTCTCTCTCTCACACACACACACACACACACACACACACACACACACAACTTCCCACGGATTAGCATTCTTCTTTCACTTTATGATAGTTTGCACCTCGTGTTCATGGGATTTCACTATGTTGATACAAAATATTATGCACAACAGCCTGTGAAGGCGCATACCTCCCCGCTCGTGGCATGTGTGACTCTACACAAAGGAAGCACGACATGTGGATTATGCATATGACCAACCACGGGAAATCAATAAGGAAGAAAGCAAATAGGAAAAATCTTCGCAAGGGGGGTATGAAGTGATGATATCCTTTTGTAGGAATAATTGGTACCGCTAAGAGCATTATTTCTACAAATGCAACTATTGGCATCAGGGTTTTAAATTGCGTTTCGGGAAACGTAACGGTATTGGTGATACGGCCACATATTTGCCGATATCGGACAGTATCAGATGATAGTATCTGCTGATACATAGGTAAATAATAGTATCGGAGGTCTGAAATCCCGTTGCGTGACGGCCATTGAATGTTTTCTAGAATAGCAGGCAATATGTTACAAACTACAATATCACTTCTTCCAATAACTTTAGGGAAGATTTCATGTAAATCTTACCTTCAAAGAAATGAAAATAGGTCAAACATTTTAATTTGCACGAAAATTTTAATTTGCAGAAAATACCCCAAACTAGAATTCCAAAACAAAGACAAAGAGCAATCAGCTTGATGAGAGCAGGAGTAAAATTGACAAAAAGCCAAGAGAGCACAGCTCTTTAAGAGCGTGCATTAATAAATTATGATTCACATACATTTGCCATGTCTCATTGAAAGAAAACGATAAAGGAGGTGCTAATAGTAGTCATATTTGTTGAACATCGGGTAAGTGATGGTGAGAGAATACATAACCGACTACCATAAAGTAAGTGCTGATAAATTATGTTTTCGGCTCTCAGAAACAACACACACACACAACACCCCCCCAATTCTAATACACAATTTTATACCGACAACTATATGATGTATGATAAACTAATGGATAATCAGTATAGCGTATAACCGCATAACAAATTTCCCCATGTGACATTGTGCTTTTGGCTCTCAGAAACCCACCCACCCGTTCTAATACACATAACCCACGCATACACATAGGTCTTCACTGGTCCTTTGCACACGCATCGCGTGTGCCCTGACCTCTTGTACCAATAAAACACGCCTAAATACACACAGATACTGACAAACAAACGTATTTGGAAATTCAACAATTACATAAATAATCATTTCACATACGATCGTGAACAACCACAGATGAACAGATAACATACGCCTACATATACAGAGAGACGAAAAAAATCAGAAGAATCGGTAATTACCGTTATCTTTCTTGACATCTTCCCTCCTGCGCTTGCGATGCCTGGCCCAATCGGCGAGGCTGTGACACCCCTCGCCGTCGGACCGGGTATCAGGCGAATCGGCCATGATCTCGATCCGGAGAACCCGGTCCGAGAAGTTACTGTCGTTGAAGGCGAACCCGAAGTCGCCGTCGCGACCGCTGTTCGACATGTAATCGGAGTCCATCCCTGTGCTCGGATCGAACAGGTCCAAATTCTTCTCTCTCATCCTCCCTCTCTCACTCTAGAAGAAGACAAAGAAAAAAATGTATGGCACCTGGCGTTAGAACTGGAATCTGAGGGGAGAGAGAGAGAGAGAGAGGTGTGGCTGAAAGGGTTTTCGTGTTTTTATTTTTTTACCACTTTTCGATTTCCATGGCTTTGGTGGTATTTATGTGACCAAAATGAAAGAATCTGGAAAATCCAGGTTAAATAGGAAGAGAAAACTGCCTGAATTTGACCGTTTGGTTGATTTTGGTCTCTTGTACGCGTTTTGGATTGGAGGATAGGAGAAGAATTTGGAAGTGCAGACCGGCTTTGTTCACTTTCTTTTTCTTTTTCTTTTTTAAAAAAAAATTCAAAAAGATTTTTTCTTTTTTCAATTATTTTTTATATTTCTCTCTCCACTCATTATCTCATTATTCTTGTTCTCTCTCTATCTTTCTTCAATCATTAACTCATTATTTTCATTTCCAAAAACCCAACCAAACACTATCTCAAAATTTTCTTTTCAAGACCCATCAAAACACAAAATTGTTCAAAAATATTTTGAACAATCCGGGAGGGATTTTCACACCTCCAAATTGTTATCCACGCTCTTTTTTGTTTTTCTAGTTACAGTTTCATGTTTAAAATTTTCAGTAGAAGACAAAAATAGAGTGTGAATAACAATTTGGGGTGTAAATATCAATTACCATTCGGATTTTGAATTAATTCTTTCAGGAAGCGTTTATTTAATATCTGGAATATTACTTAATTAGATGGACGGTTGTGATAGGGCACTATGGGTACTACGTCACACGCAATGTGGTACTCTACACGCACCCAAATTTTTCTCGGAGAGGGAGTCCTGATCTTCACCGTTCATTTCATGTAAGAGTATCCTTATCAGCCTCTCCAAAAAAAACACCAAATTTAACCACTAAAACACCTTTTTACAATTTAGCAAGTCACTTTATCAAAAACTCAGAAAATCAGACTCCATATCTAAACTTTACTATATTAAACTATTACCCTCAAATCTATAAAAAAAAAAAAAAATTCCCCCAAATTTTGTTAACTCGCCTGGGGAGTTGCATTTGGTACCAACCCACCCAACACGTGGCCCGCAACCCACACACACCCCTGTTCCCCTCCCTCTCTCTCTTCTGCAACAGCAGCAAAAGCAACGGAAGAAATATAAAAAATAAAAAAAAAGAAGTAGGGCGTGAACAGTGCCTACTCAAATTTGAGTAGGCACTGTAGCAAAAATAATTTGAGGAGGAGGAATAGGGAGTCTGATTTTTGTGAGTTTTGGGGGGTTTGGCTTCCTACTTTAACTCAAAAGTTAAAAGTTAAAGTAGGCAACCTGATGGTGATGCTCTAATAGGCGGATGAATTGTCACAGAAAAAATTAAATTTAACGGACAATAAAAAAAACTAGCTTCATCAGATAGACTCTCTTTTCTTACAAACACACTCCCTTTTTATCTTTTAGTGTATTTCTATATGTAATTTTGATACTGAAAGACAAAAAGAAAATGCATTTATAAAAAAAAATACGGTGTGAAAATGATTACTCCCTTATTAAATTTATTTTCTAGGATGTTTTGGTTGTTTAAGGGACCTATGCTACTACGATTCCCTTTGGACTAACTTTTCAGTTTTCAATGTCTTTTGGTTGTTTTCACTCAATTTTTATGAACTCCGATTGAAATTTTATGGATTAATCCTTCGTCTTTGATAACAAGGATTTAAAAAGTGTACATTTTATGATTAAGTTCACTAAAGACAAACAAAATCAAAAAATATTTTTGACTAAATTAAGACAAAGATAAAATGTACACTAAAGAAAATTGCAAAATATTTTTGACTATTTTTAGCATCTTAGCATCGTATTATAAGGTCTTTTTTCTAACTTTGATGTATATTTTTATAATTCTTTTTTTTTTATCAGTTGTCATTTTTAATCTATTACATGGGGAGGGTGGAATGAGACTCGATCCCGGAATGCAGTGTGGGGTATCCAAGAGCTATACCGCTTGAGCTAGCCACCACTTGCTTTTATTTCTTTTGACATACAAACAATTTAATGGGTACACATCTCTTACATTTTGCTTTTATTTCTTTTGACATACAAACAATTTAATGGGTACACATCTCTTACATTTTTTAACGATAATGTTGTTCAGAATAATTTTTTTTTTGTCATTCATTATTCCTAAACTATTACATGGGGGAGGGAGACTCGATCCCGAGATACAGTGTGAGGCATCCAAGAGCTCTACCGCATGAGCTAGCCACCACTTGCTGCTCAAGATAATTTCAATAATTGAAAAGGAAAGGGACGGAGGTTAAAAGTGGAATGTGATGTGTGATTTACCGCGATAAATCACCTCGCAGTTTCTATATTTGTTCAACAAGATGATATTTCCGCTTGGTGGTTAATTAGATGGATACAGTGTCACAGTCATCCCAAGCGTTTATGGATAATTCTCGTTTTAATTTTGTAGGGTTCTTTTTTGGCTTAACTTCATTTTGTGGTGGAAAAAACCAAAGCAAAAGGAATTTCCACAAAAAAGCAAGATATTGTTGAATAGTTGGACTTGGAGACCCCACGACAAAATTTATCACCAATGTTAGGGACATATGCATCAAAGTATACGTTTATTTTTACGCCCATTTCACAAGTGATGGTGGAACCTACCACATTGTTTAGAGGTCCCTTCGTTACTTATGAGAGGGGATGTAAAAATTGATGTACGCTTAAATTCAGAAGTCAACATAGAAGTCAAAATTGATGTACGTTTTAAAATTTAAGGCGTGTTTGGAACTTAAGGGAAGATGTGGAAATGAAGAGAAAATACTTAATAGAGAATCAAAAACGGAAAAGTGAGTATTTTACTATTTTATTTTGTTTGATTTTACAAAGAAAATGAAAGGAAAGGAAAAGGAAAAAGACTCTTTTTGTTTGGTTTCAACTCTCGAGAGAAAGTCAAGAAGAAAATACTAAAATTATGCATTGGTTTCAAAGAAAATGCAAGCGCTTATTTTCGCTTCCTTTTCTCAATGCCAACTTGAAGAAATCTGAAGCTTTCCCTCTACATTTTCATTATGATTCTTTTCGCTATTTAATTTTCCTTTCTTTTCCACTCTTTTCCTCAAGTTCGGAACACATCCCTTAGGTATCCCTAGCATTTTTAAATTCATATATAAGCCACTTCCAGGAAAAACTGCAAACAAAAACATTATAAGTTTAACTTCTTTTCGATATACGTTTAATCTTTAGAAGGAATTAAAAGACATATGCTGGCATTTAAAGGTGGTTGTGTTCAGTGGCGGACGCAAGATTGCCGTTTTTGCCTAATTTGCGGGTACCACTCTTAAGTAATTTTACAAAAAAATCTCAAAGTGTACTATATACAGAAAATTGGGGGGAGTGCGGGGGCCAAACAACCCCCCCCCCCCCCCTGTGTCCGCCCCTGGTTGTGTTCAATTTTGTTTTCCTAGAAATACACTTTTCTTGATTTTTTTGATAACTCATATATCTGATCCAGCTTGCGTGCACCATAACTAATTCTGGAGATTTAATCTCACTGTTCACTTGCGGGAAGCCCAATTAAAGCCGGAATAAAACTCTGTATGAATTTGCCCTAAAGGAGTTGATAGCACCAGCGAGATTTCGAGCTATGAGATTCTAGAAATGAGCACAAATCTCAGGTCTTGACCATCAGACCACTCCTACTGTCAATACTTTTTTCTTTGATAACTACATGCAGCTTACAAAGTGAAATATCTAATGTACCTCGTGAAGAATTTTTTTATGAACTCATCCACAAATTCGGTGCCTAACAATGGGTAGAAAAGTCACCAAAACAAGAAGGTCAACTGTGATGAGGAGGAATACGGATTGTATACTTTTTCAAATGTCGGTTTATCTACTTTTCCAGTTTTCCCTCAATCATCAAAATGACAGCCCATTGTTTGGGTGCTACTGCAAATCATGGAACTTATATGTCTTTAATTAATGTAGGAATATTGAAAAAAGAACTTAAAATGGGAAATTAAAACGGAAAAAGTTAAATAATTAATACAGATTCGTTCGTTGATACAACCGTTAACCACCTAGAACCTTCATGAAGTTCAAGTAGAGACAAAGAGCCTCTCCATAGTTTTTTTTTTGTCTTTAAGACCCTGATTGGATGGAGCCAAAATTGGGGCCAAAAAATATCACTCCTGATAAGGGGCGGATCCCATTGGGTCCCATCTCTTTGCCTTGGTTTGGCAAGCAAAATGTGATCCCTGATAATCTTTCACCCCTGAGAATTTTTCACGGCTTTGAGGTCTTCTCCGGGATAATTTTTAGGCTCCCCTTGGCCTCTCCAAAAATTATCCGGGAGAAGAGGGTGGGATTCTTGACCATAACACACCTCCTTATCCCTCTCCTCCATCAGTCAACACAAACCGGTGGAGGTCCACATAGCTCGCCGAAATCTGGATTTGAGATGGCCGAAAATTGTACTGCAACCATCAGCAAACACCATTCAATCTTGGGTTTAATTCGACTTTTGGTGTGTGTGGGTGTGGGTGTGGGTGTGTGTGTGTGTGTGAGAGAGAGAGAGAGAGAGAGAGAGAGAGATGGGTTTATTTCGAGTTTTTGTGGAGATGGCGAAATGGGTTTTGTCGGTCAGCTGAGGCTGGGGAAGAATGGTAGAGAGAGAATGGGTTTTGTCGTCGTAAAGAAGAATGGGTCTTGATCAATACAGTACATACATAAAAGGTGTAAACTGACACTGGCCCCTCCAATTATTTACTAATTCTTCTACTAATATAGTATTTGCTATACTAATTTTTTTTTTTAAAATAAAGGGCAAAAGAGTCATTTAATAGTTTTTTTCATCATTCACCCCCTCTTATTCCTCATGCATCCAAACCAAGTCAAAATCTATCCCCTGTTTAATCCATCATCCAAACTATCTACTTTTTTACCTTCTCCATAAACATCACATCAATGTGAGCCCACCATCCAAAAATAATACCCCCTCAAATCTTATCCCCCTCTATAACTTATCCCCCTGAAATTTTAGCTCCATCCAAACGGGGCCTAAGCTACAGACAAAAATCTTAATTTTCTGTTGTTTAGGTTTTTTAGTTGATATATTTGAGGAAATTGACAACTCTTAAAATCCGTGAAAACATGTGCTTCAAACAATTTAGACAAAAAAACTCAAAAAGCCAATAAAGGGAATGACCAATATCGGGTTGTTTTGAGGGAATAACCTATACAAATTTGAACTCTTTATAGGCAACAATCAAGAACTTGATGTAACCTACGAAAGTAGATTTTTGGACCTTTTAATTTTTTACGTTTGACAAGACAAAGTTATTCTCCTCAAATTCATCAACTAAAAAAATCAAGCTTAGTGGAACGGTGCCTAAGAAATAAGAGCCGATAGGTTAAACCTTAGCAAAAACCAACTTATCTTATCCATTGTTTATGCTGCAAGGGACGAAGTCTATCAATGTCGACTTGGAAGTTCTCGTCAAGGATACTTCATATCCATAGCAATTTACCTTCTTGTTTGTTTAATTTCATTTCTAGAAGTTATAATAGGGCGGCTCATGTTGTACCCAAGCATGTCAGATCTATATATCTTCCCCGAACTTGGTTTGGAGACTTTCTAAATTGGGCTCAGCGAGAGGTGTTGTTGGATGTTCTTTTGATGCAATGAGCAATAAAGTTAATCGATTGACAAAAAAGAAAAGAAAGTGTTGGGACATTTGAAAAGTTCTAATTGGCTTATGCGCTTAGGAGTGTACATGGTCCAGATTGAACCGGTTTCATAGAAATTCAGAAACCAAACCATATCTAACGGTTTTAAAGAATTGAGAATCATAACCATCATTACACATATAGAACCAAACCACAACCAATCCATAAGATAGCTAGTTCTTTAAAATAGCTAACCAATTAGACAGCAATATTGCAACAGCTTTTTATTAATTTTGAAAACTAAATTTTAGGGATGGCAATTTCCCCATATCCAATGGATACCCGCTCCGCCCCTGCTCATATGGAGGTGGGGTTTATCCAAAAAAATTCCCAATGGTAGCGGGTATGGTGGAATTTAAAGAATACCCAATCGGATATGGAGCAGGTATGATTTTGTTACCCCCACCCTCGAATCCCCGTACCCGCCCCTTATCCGGTTATATATGCATGTGTGTTTATACGTATGTCTATAGGAATATTTACTATACAAATCTTAATAAATTACTCCACCACCAATTATAAACTAATTAATAGAGCAAAATTATTGATACATATTCTATTTCCTAAAAGAAATCTCAAAAAGTCTGCAAAATAAAGAAAACCAATGCCATTACGAAATCATTGCATTTGAAACTTGTGCTTGCTGCTGCAGTTTTTACCATTTGGTCAGCGTTCTCTTGTTTCATGTTTGAAAGTATCGTCTCATTCACATTATATTCAGTACTTTTCAAAAAAAAAAAAAATGAACATTATATTTGGTAAGTTTAAACTCTTTCATTCTCCTTTTTTTTTTTATTAGCGTGACAATGTCTACTGTAAGTTTAAGTTTTTTACTATACTTTTGTTGGTTTTAGTATTATTTTTACACTTTAGTTTCATTAGTAACTTCTTATATTTTTTGGTTTGGATGTGGGTATGTTTGGAGAAAATCCGATCTCCATCAAGAGACGGGTTTGGTGCTTTGTCTAATATTCCCAATGGAGAATGGAGCGGGGATGGTAAAAGTCCCTCCAATTGGGGATAGGAGGTGAAATAGGGTCCCCAATTCATACCTTACCTGTTACCATTCCTACTAAATTTGTCCACAAAATTTAGTGACAATGGCATAGTATCATACAAAGCTAGACAAGCAATAGTTCAATAAACTTGATAAAAATCGTAACTCTATCAAAGGAGTCCATCTCCAATACGTAAAAGCGGTATTGGGTTACGGTATGCAAATTTGGCCCTCACCCGTTAGATTTGCATTAAACTTTTTTAATTTGCTCCTATCCTGTTCCTCACTCTCACTCGAAATCCATATCTTTTCTGTATATTTAAACACAGCCAATGAATTCTCCTTTTACACATACAGTACCTCATACACTTTGAAAATGATGAACAATACAAGCAAAACATTCCAATTTCTCTTTACACGTGGCTGTAACACCCCTACCCCTTTTCTTCTCCGGCTGCCCCGCATGGCCGCTGCCATTCGCAGTAGCAGCTGTTGCCGCAGCTGGGCTCTCTTCTCTTCCTCCCAGTGATCTCTCCCTCACTGTTAAACTTTCTTTCTTTCGAAATGGTGCAACGGAGAATCTGTTATATTAATGGATTTGGGACAATGATATTATGGGCAGCCAATATAAGTCTTCAGCCGGCATCCATATTAGTATTTCCAACAAATGTTTCAAGTACAGCCCCTGTGTCATCACTTTTATCACCAAGGATATTTTGACAGATTCCGTGCCTTTTGGGGTTAGTTATTAATTCCTAAGCACGGTTTATCTTTGGTTCACGCTACGGAGGTGAGTTACGTATATACTTTGGTTACATGTTATTTTATTTTTGGTTTTCATGTGACATGCGTGATTCGATATTTTGATTAACGGACGCGTGGATTTGAAGTGTTGAATGGAGCATAAATTGTTTAAAGAAAAGATGTTTAAAAGTCATAAGATTATGGGGCTAATTGAAAAGGAATTAATGGATGATATCGAAACATCTGAACGTTGAGGTCTTGCACATGGACGTTAAATTGGCAGTGTGTGGGTGTTATAAGGGGTAGGGTACGGCCGGGTGCCCTAAGGTCTTGATATCATTACCTCATTGATTTACGGGTCGCTCCCGCTACACCGGTGTCCGTTCGTAAAGATGTCGATTTCGATATCATGGGATAAAGGTTGACAGTGAACCCATGAAAACCGTCTCTCTCTCTCTCTCTCTCTCTCTCTCTCTCTCTCTCTCTCTCTCTCTCTCTCTCTCTCTCTCTCTCTCTCTCTCTCTTCTCTCTCATGTTGAAATTCCATTTGAGGCACTTATGTTTTAACTATTAATCCCATAATCATAAACTTGTAACCTTTGTATATCGTAACACTCACTGGAATGGTTTTGTTTTTATGAACCCATTCCAGGAAACAAGAGGTAAAAGGAGGCTCTATGGATGTCGTGTGGTTAATGATTGATGGTTGTTGTTGCTGCTAATTTATTTATTCGGATTTATTTTGTAATATAATTATGGTGCTCCTAAATTGTAACTCTATCTGTGTTGATGGTGCAAATAGTTGTGGGCCACATAATTGTAATATAACGTTTATGGGTAAATATGTATTTTTGTTGCACATTAGATCAGCTCTGAATGTATTTTGTTAAATTAATGATTCGCCTTTTATTTTCCTAAATTCAACTATTTAAGGAAATTCCCAAGAATGTGGTTTTTATAGAGGCCTAGGGTGATTTAGAATCAGTGAATCACTGGCCGGTCATGATTTTTAACCCTCCGGGTTGGATCGTGACACCTATATTTCCATGCTTGTAGCTACGACGGATCAGAGCTGAACGACCGATCCCACCGATAAAGAATAATCTTTTTAAATTACTTCGGGTTAGCGGGACCTTCAAACATTCGAAATACGCCGAAGTTGAAAATGACATAGCTTTCCTAATCATAAATCAATACATGCAATACTATTGTTACAAAGTTAGTGTGGAATTCAATTCTATGTTCTTTTAATTTCAGCACTTTTTCTTGAATTAATTGAAAAACTAGCTAATTCATGAGGTTCGACATCCCTACTTTTCTCCATTCTACTAAATTTGCAAATTATTTGATTTCAAATTATTCAATATGCGTTATTAGAGCGATTAATACTTTCAATTTGATTTTGGTACCAATACCGCCAGAGTTATATTTTCCTAGAAAAACAACAAACAACAATGGAAAATGGTAAAATGCGCCCACAAGGCCTCAAAATTTCAAATGAAAAGCCAGAAGAAATCAACATCTAACTGTTATCCTAATTTCAAATTTCTATTTATCTGGTAACCTATGCTATGCTATGCTATCTTCACACTTAGCATACATGAAAAGTTTTTCTGAAAATATCTAGATTAACTTTCTTACGAATGTTAACCGTCATTTATCTGTTCTAGACTCGGGAAACTTTTTTCGTACCTACCATTCCACTTTCAGATTTCCTCATGCAAGATCAAAATTGTACAGTCAAACAACACCACCACAAGAGTCCGTTTACCCGGACGATATCGACCGTCCATCCATCAGACTGTCCACACAAATGCTGATGCAAAACTTGATCTCAACCGTTAATCAAACAAACTCAACAGTTCTCCTTATGCAGTTGCGAACCCGCCAAAAACCTGAAGTTGTGATCGTACGGTCTCAAATGAACCTTCACCAAACCGCAGAGCAATCCTCCACCGTCCGTTGCCAAACCACCTTTCCCCGCCTTCTTCTCTCCCCTCTCCCAGTTCCACTCCTTCAACGCCGTCGAAGCCGTCGACGACGAAGACGACGTCGTCGAATCCCCTCCGTCAGAAAAGTCACACGACTCAACGTCGCTCTTCTCCGATCCTTTCCTCCGCTGGCGACGGCGACTCTTCTCCATGAGATCTCGAAAACAAATCGCCGGCGACGAACCAGCAACAGCTCCAAACTCCAACCCGTCCAGAACAGTAACGGCGATGTTGAGCACTCCCTGAAAACGGCCGGAGGGACGGCGCACGTGGACGGCGGTAAAGGCCGGAGAGTCAATACCGACGCCGGATGCGGCGGAGGAGAGGTGGCTGTTGAGGAGGAAACGGACGGTGCCGATGAGAGGGTCGTTGATGAAACCGACGGCATAGATCTCGACGGAGACAGCGGAGGTTTCGCCGTTGAGGAATTTTGAGCTGACTCGGAAGAGGAACTTCTCGTTCCACGTAGGGTTTTCGGCGCCGATTGGGTCGGTTCGGGTTCGGAGCTTGAAGGCCGGGTCAACCCATGCGATGGCGTAGGTTTGGAAGCGGCGCAGGTTAGCGGTGGGTGGTTTGAGGCCTTGGGCGGAGATCAAGTTGATCTCTAGTAGGTGAGTTTCCTTCTCCATTCTTGAATTTCTTTTCTCTGGTTGTTGAATTGAGCGGCTGTGATTGGAATCAAGAATCGAAAATCACAGAGAGAAAGGAAGAACGAGACATTGCAGAGAGAGAGAGAGAGAGAGAGAGGGGTTTTTTCGGAGGTTTTTCTCTCTCCTCCGCCTTCAACAGGAGTTGAGGGAGTGGTTTCTGTTACTCTCTCTCTTCTCTCCTTTTGGTTTCTTGTTTATTGATTCTGTTTATTTTCTCTGTTGAGGACAGATTTATATAAGGGCCTTGCGGCCCATTGTTTATCATTTTTGGGCCTGGGCCCACTCTTGTTTTTGTTTTTATCAATGGACCCAAGAAAGCTTTATTTGGTCTGGTAAGGCCGAGCTCGGCCTAGAAATTTTTGGGCGTGGTACAAAAGCCATTTGATAGGACCAAACTGAGAGTCGAAAATGCAGGTGCGTTAGAGAGAAGAGCAATGCTACGGACACAAAAAGTCCCGACACGGGTACGTTTAGAGCCGTTCAGTGCACCCGAATCTCAAAGGATGCATGTGAGACTCATACATATCAGAGTCATCTAAACACATCTGGGTCCGAATCTATATCTAATGTTTGTGTCCCTATCATTTTCCTAGAGAAAATTGTGTTAGGTTGGCTGCATCATCACTTGTAGCTAACTATAAATTTGTTTATGTGTATATATGATTGTTTTTTTTCTGATGAAGATAATAGCCACATGTGTCAATCTACGATTGTGTTTGGTTTGGATTTTGGGTTTTGGTTTTTGTAATGATTAGAGGGAGAAATAGGGATAATAATTAAAAAATAGGGATTAATGATTAGGGAGAGATAGAGAGAAAAATAAAAATAATATTTAAAAATAGGGATAATAATTGGATAATAATTCGGAAAACCGGTTCTTGAGAACCAAAACGATAATAATTTGGCGTAATGTACACTTGTACATGTACATTACGCCAAATTTACTAGAGCTTGGAAGGTTTGGAGGCCTGTTGTAGTTTGGACTTTGGATGGCTTCCTAATGTATCCCTTAGCGCATTCTAAAGTAGAGGAACAAGAGGTATTGAAAGAGTAACTCAACTTTTGACAAGCTGAAGGATGATTTTATAAGACTTTGGAAATTTGGGGTTGCCATCAAGTTAACTTCAAGTCGAGCACAAGTCCTGTACATATTGTGGTGGACAAAGTATACTAGGATACGATGTAGTGAGCCACCTGAATACTGAGTTAGCCATGT